>WBNO01032657.1:0-15278 GCA_013400575.1 Peucedramus taeniatus
TTATAATCCTGAAGTCTTGAGGTAAGGAACTTTCTAGCAATGACAAGTTGAAAACCATTTTTCCTAGCCTGTGAACAGCCTTTACCGGCCATTTTAAAGTATGAGCTACAATCATCTACATAAAAGGACACACACTCACTCAGGACTAAAATAGGGCAAAGAATATTTACAAAAATATTAGCACATCTCTACACTGAAGGCTATCATCTATACACATAGAAATAAGCAGTAGTGGAAATTACACCAAGTCCCCATATATTTAGTTTCTAGTAACAAATGAAAACACTGTCCAGTTTGCTTGTAGATAACCTTGAAAAAAATATGTACTTCAAACCTTAAAAATTTTGAAGCAGCTTGGAACTGTTCAGAACAAAGCATTTTCTTCTTAAAACTTCTGACATTTCTGTTGTGACTATCAAAACCACCTGAAAAAAAGAAGTGTTAGTAATTCAGGATTATTTTGATCTCTTCAGTTTTTGCTTTCAGTTTTGTTATGTTTCAAATTCAAGTATTATGATGTTAAATTCCGTGGGGTTAGTGGTCGGAGAGAGGGACAACACACACACCAAATCTCCATGTGACAAACAGCCTGTTTTACTGTTGAGAACCTTCTTTTACAGGGAGTTCAAAACTCCTGGGTCTCGACAGCTCATTGGTCTGATCCTCACACAGCCCAGCTCCTGCCCATTGAGATGCCTGCAGCTCAGGAGGGAATGTGATAGGTGAAGATCCCTGTTTAGATTTAAACCCAGCCTATCCCTGCCTCATCTGAGGACCTGTTTACCTCTAGGCTGGCCGAGGTTCAAGGTCTGATTCATTTAGCAGCTACAAGCTAGCTGCAAACCATGACAAAGTATAACATGTTGAGTAAGCTACATTGAACTTTCCTGCAGTAGATTGCATTTATATCCTCTGACCAGAAGAGCTCAATCCAATTCAACAAAATATTTTCATTTTATTTTCCAAGGTTGCATTTCAACATCTTTTCCAATCCAGCTTTGGGAAAAGAAACTTGAAGTACTATTTTATCTACATATCTGTACCATATATCATTTCCTTTGGAGACCAAAAGAAGGTTTTGTCAGTGAAACATGACCATCTGTAACACAGTTAAGAAGGAAAAAGAAGTCAGTCTTGCTTCACCGTTGTAAAATCTTTAAAACATAGATAATTGGCTTTACTTTCCCCATTATGTGTGTGAAAAAAAAATAGTTGCTTTACAGGACTTTGTTGTGTCTTGTCTAAAGGCCACAACTCTTTCCTTTTTCACAAAATATCACTCCTGATATTTATCAATGACTGGAAGTTATTGACTCCCTTTAATAAATTCCATTTATTAAAAATACCATTCCTTCAGAAAAAATATGTACATGTACATCCGGAGATATATCTATAATGTGAAATGACATAGTCATTTGGAATTTGAAGAAAACTTCATTCAAAGCATATACACAGCTACATTCAGAGCCCTGCCAATCAGAAAAAAAAAAATCTCTTTTAATTCAAAATAAATGCCACGAAAAAGTTGGACTAGCTTTGTTAGAATCAGGTGAGAAGAGAAGAGAACCCATAAGTAATAGGAATATTAAAAGAACATAGTGCTACTGAAAGCCATAAAACTTCTATAAACTATGGTTGCACATATTCACTCCATCTTTTAAAAAGTTCATATTCACATAATGTATTCTAACCTTACCCATAAAAAAAGGTATGCAGGTGCTTAAGCAAAGCATCAAATGAATGGATTTTCAGGGTCCTCCACCACTTGGTCAAGACAGGAACACATGTCCATCACCCATTTCTTCTAACCTTCTTTTGAATTTCTTTCTGTAATTTCTGGTATAAAATAAATGAAATGTGTTCATATCATAGCATGGTACCTATTAAACTGCAACTGGGAAATCTATTCATCTAAACTGAAGTTTAAGAAGGCCTGGCCTCTATCTTATCCATGTAATAATCCTTCAATTCAAGTGGAAGATCAAAGGAAAATTATGGTAACCAATAAATGGAGATCCATATAGTTAAAATTTAAAATGACCAGAGGCTTAAGGTTAGTATCACTCCTAACCCAAAGCCTTTTCTAAAATTAGATCCTTGATCTATTATTGTTATAGTACTGTTTGTTCTAACACACCAGCATTTCCCTTCTTTTAATTCTACATCTCTCCTCTTGCAAGGCTTATAGTCACTAAAGTGAAAATATTCTCTTAACCAGTAGAAAACAGATAGGAACACATAAAGAGAGGACACATTTAGCAGAACTGTAGTCTGAGTGGGATACTGCATTAAGCAAAGCTACCTTAATAAAGTGCAACTGAACCATGGTTTACATCAGCTTTCAAAAACAAAGATACCAATATTACGCATTAGACAACACCAGCTGGCAATAAGAGGTTGGGCATTGTTTGAAGTGGGTTTTTTTGTTTGTTTGTTTGTTTTGATTTTTTTGTTTGTTTGTTTTTTTAGTGTTTTTTTGTTGTTGTTGTTCTTTTTGTTCTTTTTGTTGTTTTTTATGACAAACCTGAGGCTCAGGAGTAGCAGTTTATTTTAGAATTGACTTTTCCTCAGCATGTATTCTTCTTACAAAGTATGCCAGGCTTGAACCAGAAATCAAAATCAGGAACAGCAGTGCTTAATAATATCAAAACATGCTGAGGGATTGAAAGATCAATCCTGGTGGGTTTTCACATGGTAATCACTATGCTGTGTTAAACAACAACACAGTAGGACAGTAGGTATTACTTACATTGATTATTATGAGCATGGACTTTACGTTCAAGGATTGTTACTTGAATGGTATGCTGATGTACTTTATTGTCACAGAGGAAGAAATATCACATGGATTCAGATGTCATAGAATATCTTGTTTCAAATTTGAAGTCCATTGACTGTGAAAATCACCACCACAAAAAGAATTCATCAATGCAAGTCAAACACCTTCACATCCACCCTATCTANTGGAAGTAGGATCCAGCTGCTACAGACTGACATCTAGTTTTGTGTAATCACCTTCTACAGTATGCCTAGATGGGAAATTAGAAAATTGCTGCCACCACCCAGAATCTTACAGATCTTCTCTCATTGAGGGGAAGCCATCTTACCAGCTTTGACTTACCAGGAAAATCAACATGATCCAATGTACAAAGTTTTCATTTTTCCACAGTTCAATGATATAACGCAGTATCACCAAATAAGGAATTTTGATTTCCAGTCATTAAGATACATAAGTAAATTATGATCCATTGTCTAAATTCTGTTTCAATTTGTTGATAAATGCTTCAGGACACTTACATATATATTAGAGATCCCTTATAACAAGAGAGGATTTTTTTTTTTAATTTCTTCAATGGATTTTTTTTTGTCTGCCTCTAATGTATCTATTTCAAAATAGTTTCTCTTTTAACATATCACATCCTCTCTAATTTTGATCAATAGTAGATTTGAGGGTAATTTTTGATAATGTGAATAATACAATATCTACCAAAACAAAATACAAAGTTATTTGAGGAACCAAACTGGTTTCGACCATATCTAGAAGAATCACAAAAGCTTCATAAAAAAAACTATTTTCCTTTAAATTGTCAATCTTTCTTTAAAAGTTTGCTATGAGCAATATTTGCAATTTAAAAAAAATCTTTCATAAAAAACCCTGACATGGAAATAAAAACTTTGCTTTAATGAAAACCTCAGGGCTCTTCCTTACATACAGTGCTTCTGTATGTTGCAAGGTAAATGAACTTAACATTTCTTTTGATTAAACTAAATGTTTGTTATCAGTAGTTTCTCTTTGTTTAAACTTTTATTTTATTGATTTTAAATAAAAGGACTATACAATTCTTGATGCATGACAGCATGAAATCCCACAAGAGAACTTTTCAAAAGGAATTCAACAATACACACCAGTTATGTCAAATAAAGTCATCCAGAAAGCAATGCCTGAGGGAAAAGTCCTCTGCCACTGGGTAATAAAGATATCTGTCAAAACTTGTACTACAATCAGGACTGGATGTATGTGCATGCACAGAACAATAAACAAATGCTCACAGACACATAGGATGAAAGAAAAAAATATCATTTAAAGAACTTTCATAGGAATAAATTATTCAAAGATAACAGCAGTGCTAACAAGTCCAAGAAAAGACATGCCATCCTACTTGATGCAAGCCTGGCTCAGAGATGCACTTTTGTTATTCTCTCTGTAATAGAGAAGAAGGAAGGGACAAATCTGAAAAATCCTAGCTCATCCTGTCTCATTTCTAAGCATCATTAATCTCCTTTGCCCTACTAGGTGTTTCTCTCCTATTTTCTAGCTACAGTTGCAGTAAGTATTTATAAATAGATATAGATAAATATCTAGATACAGATATATGCAATATAGATAGATATATACCTACAGATAGATATATGGATATCTATAAATCTCTATAGATAATTAACCTTGGAAGGTTAGTGAACAATAGCTTTCACTAAGTCTCCCCATGGTTACTTATGTCTAGAATACAGTTTCTCTTCCTCTGATGGTCATCTAGATAACCTATGTTTCTGAAGATAATGTAGATTCAATGAGATCTTTACATCAGACTGCTGCTGCGGCTTACCACCCTTGACACTGGGCTTACTTCTGCAAAACATTTTCCTGTTACCTGACACAAGTCTCTGTAGGATGTTACAAGAAAGATATGGCAAATTTCCTACTGAATACACATAATATTCTTCAATTTTCATGAGTGTCTGTTACTTTAGCTCTGACTTCTACTAAACACTCCACGCAAACATTATACTTCTTTCAGATACATTAGAATGAGTTGTAGTCCTGGTATTCAAAGCCTTTCCTGTACTTTATTTTTTCCTAAGGATTTTCCTATTTGTGAATGAACTCTTTCCCCTCACAGGCATCTATCTCTTCTTATCTTCAACACTTTTTGATGCATGTTCATAATTGCACTTTTCTTATGCACATCTCAGAAAATAACAATGATTTGACAGGCAGATGAAATTCTTTGTGGCTCACTCAGGGCCATGTGATATATGATTAATATCACACTTCACCCCACTTGCATGTAAATTACTGAAGGAAGTAAAATCAATCTTAAAGGAGTATTAGACACCTGGTGAGTTTTATTTTGCCTGTAACACTTTCAGGAAGTTCACATTCTTTGCTAAGTTATTAATATTCAAATCAGAATTTTCAGAATTGTTATGTTCCTCTGTCTTCCTTATTCTATGATACAAGCCTGTGGCTTTTCTAGAAGAAATACATGTTCAGTATTAATAGGGATTATGTATAAGCTAGGTATAATCATTTTTCCCAACTGATTTTCACTCCTTACTAATAAATGGATCACTAAACTGTTAACGTTGGGCATCTGTCTTCCTTGCCTTCAAGGACCACTAATGCAACCAGAAGACAAATGCAAGTGTATTAACTTGGATATAATCTCCAAGTCTACATCTTCATCCCAAAATTAAAGTCATGAAAAAAAATTAAAGCCCTAGATTGGACATTACATTTCTAAAAGTCTAAGTTTTGGAAGTTTAACAATAAATTGATGGCAATTATTTTTTCCCTTGAGCTTATCACTTTATTTTAAATCAAATATTATAGTTACAACACCTTCCTAAGGAAAACTATCTAATGTACATCTCTTTTAATTGAATATAAGGTCATGCTAATGCCCAGTCATAAAGAAAATAATTATTTTTTCTTTATAGCTTCAAAATACATAACAACCATTAAATTAATACATATGAGATAGCCCAGCTTATGACCTTGACTAAATTATTAAAATTGATTCTTAGAATTTGGAGATTCAACTCTCTTATTTGGGCATCCTGAAGAATAATCTTGTTTAGAGATGCTGAACAATGCAAGAATCATTCAGTTATCTCTGTGTCAGCTCTTGTACCTTGCCTCAGCTTTGCCTTCCTATTTCTTCCCTTTCTGCTCCATAAAACACATCAAGTCTTAATTCATAGGCTTCATAAATTCAAATTGTGTTTCTTTGATCAGATGGAGAGCCTTAAGGAAACATAACATACTGTTTATACTGAACATAGGGCCCTTTCTCTTCCATCACTTGTGGAAACATTTGTGGCCCTTTCTCTTCCATTATTTCTATGGTTGATCAGATAGTCACGTGGATGCCAAGATCTATAAGATTCAGAAAATATGTCTGGCATTTTGGCAGATTTCAGGGGCATCGTTCATAACAATCTTGCACTTACTTGCCTCTGACAATGTCACCTGCTCAGGCTGTCCTTTCTCAGAGTTTGTAACATGATCCTTAACTGCTTTTCCAGATCACAACTGTTTTGTACTCTTGAAGCGTGAGTTCACACCAGCTGCATTCAGTAATATGCTTCTTTGATATAAATCAGTATACAAAGATGTTTGACTCCTACTAAATGGATGAGCTCCTCCCCACATGATGGAATTTTTACTTGTGAAGTTATGTTTTCTTTTTCACGCAGCTATCCTTCCTCACTGGCTTTTCTTGGTATGATGGAATGAAACACCATAGCATGCAATATGCATGAAATTTTCTCATGAATATATCAGTGAACCTTCAGATATACACCTGTATAACTTCAAGTTTCTCCTCTTCTCTCTAATTTTGCTTCTTAACCTATGTATGAAAAGAAGACTGTCACATTGCTAATAAATTTTAAAAGCTAATTAGTCACCATACATTTTATTCCACAGAAAAATGGTATTTCCAAGACCAGGCTTTTTCCAGGTGAATTCATTGTGTGAAAGAAATTAATAAAGAATTCAATATGAACTATAATGTCATTGACAATTGTACAAAATCTACCATACACACCATACCTACTGGAAGTGTTTGTATTCTCATTAGTTAGTAAAATATTCTTTTACAAGACAGAGGAGAAGCTAGCTTGAATACTTCTGTTCTAGTCTGGAATTTGTAACTGATCAAAATGTTTGCCAGTTGTTGACATGGGTTAATTTCTGAGTGACGTTTAAAACTTCTATAAGAAATTTAAGTCTCAGTGAAAGGCTACAGCTGATCTTACTCCAACTGATCATATCCCACTCCTTTTGATGTTTTTCAAGGCCTGAGATAAAAAAGTCTACTAAAACAAATGGGGCTTATTTTCATTCTATTATCTGCTCTTGAAAAGTTGGAAAGAATTTCTAAGTATGAAGTATATTTAATTCATTAAGAAAATGTGAAGAATTCAGTGAGCTGGTCATTTGTATTTTCCCTTTCTTGTTTGTCCTATATTCTTTCTAAAAGTATAAGAACCCTCCAATTAAAAAATGTTTTTCTTGTGGGGAAGAAAATTTAACAGACTGTTTTGCAGTATTTTCCCTATAGTTGAAAGTAATATATTTTCCATGCAGTGAACACTGCAAGAAATCAAACTGTTGCAAGATGTTTTGAAGCTATAACTGACCCAGGTAGTACCTTTCTGAATGATAGCACTTCTTGACATTCACTTGGCATTGAGCAAAAAATTATTGCAGCCAATATCTAAACACTAATGTTACTTTGACCTAATTTTCTATGTTGTGTATAGAAAGACAAGGTGATAAAGTGATAGGTTCCATTAAAAAGGCACCCTGCATGTGTTGTTTGGGGTTGTTATCTTCATGAATACACTCTTTTCTGGTATTGCCTATGACAAACTCATTTTGACAGACCTACAGGACTTTCTTGCACCTAATTTCCTTTGGCAGACCAAGGCAGTTTTTAGCATGGTGATTGATCTCTTGGTTATCTGGACATTCTCATTTTAAACTGCTATTGAAGAGACTTGAATAATTTACACTTCCTGCCATGAACTTGGCAGCTTTTTTCAATAGCTGCTGATTTATTGCATCAAGCAGTGTGACAAGTTTCCTAGTCTGTATAAACGCAACATGCAGTTACAAAGAGTAGTACATGTAGTGGCGGATTACAAACTTCACTCTTGTCATGAGGAGGCTTTAAAGGCTTCTCTAAGCAGGCAGAAATAAAAAAATAAATTAAAAAAATAATAAAAATAAAAAATAAAAAATTTAAAAAAAAAAAAAAAAAAAAAAAAAAAAAAAAAAAAAAAAAAAAAAAAAAAAAAAAAAAAAAAAAAAAAAAAAAAAAAAAAACACAAAGAAAAGGAATTTAGCAGTAAAACTAACCTGAACCAAATGTTACAAATAACCCTGAGCACAAAGCTGCAGTATTTTTCTTCAAGGATGATATCAATTAATATCTGAATTCATGTATTATACCATGAGAAACCTCAAATATTTCAGCTTAGGTTATCCAAGACCTTTCTTGGCAAGAGAAGTATCAGGCACACCAGCTGTTTGCCTAAAGTTTGCAGCCAACAGTCTAAAAGCATCTAGCAGCAGGATGGAAAGAAGGAAGAAGGGATGAGCAAATTGGCAGAGCTGGCTGCAGCTCTGTTTTACGCTCGGTTGGTTGAATGATGTCAAAGAAACGCTTGAGTGTAGGGCTTTGTTACTGTTCTTTAGCTGCCTGTCTCACTCCCTAACTGTCCTTGCAGCAGCTTCCTTTCACTGCTTGATGTAATCATACCTTAGTTTTATGAGTTTACTGCATATGTCAAAATTATGTCATAGACACTTCATTGCAATTGGTCCAGCTGAAGAGTACCATGCAGAACTAATGTCTTTCCTTCTCCATGGGAGAGCAATGTTTCCATACTTCAAGTTTACTGATTTTCAAAGAACCTGTGCTTGTTTGACTATGTACAGCCAAGTGAAGGTTTAATGATTTTATTTCTTCTCCTTGAAATATTACAGGAATAAAAAAAAGAAAATTGTTCAGTATCAGTAGCATTATGCTGCTTGGTTTAAAAGTGTATGGTCACAAGGTATTATACAAAATATAAGAGTAAAAGGAAGAATTAGGAAGCAAAAAAAAAAAAAAAGGTAAATACAGCCAATGTATCTGATTATTGTATATAACACACCTCTGATTTAGTCTACATTGTTCCTTTTTACATTTCAATCTTATTTTTTCAATTAAAGCATGTAATACAACAAGTATAGTACTATCTTTTCTTCATATGTGCATACATACATCAGTAACTCACTAGTACTTCAGATTTAAATGCTTACAAGTTATAACCTACCAAATTCATAACACCCATGACAATGTGAAGCAATGAAGTCTAATTACCTTTTCACAGTGATATCAGAAAAAGAAAAATTGACTACACTCTCTCAGCAAAGCTGCTTAGACAGATCAGCATCATCTGCCGTGCAGCACCATACACTCAGCCATTTAAACTTGTGAGACTCCGCCACACTCAACATGTTCCTTCTTCTTCTTCATGAGGCAACCAATTCCCGAACTTTCTGCTCTTCTTTTCATAGCAGCCCATGCCTCTGAGTGTGGCAGTGTATTTTTTAGTAATATTTGTTTGAATCTCTGGTTTAATTGTTTGCTATGGTTCATTCCTATACACATTCCTTTGTTTCCCTCATATTGGTTCAGTCCGGGTTTGTACTCTCCCTTTTTCTTGTCAATCAGCCCTTGTAACCGCCCCTTTATCCACTCCCTTCCATATCAGTCCTGATAACCCTGCCCCGGTAGCCGTCCATCATTGTAAACACTAACCCTCTCTCCAGAACCTTTCCTGTCATTTATAGAATCCTTGATCCCCCATTTGTTGCTTGTATGTGTGCGTGTGCGTGTGCGTGTGCGTGTGCGTGTGTGTGTGTGTGTGTGTGTGTACTCTCCTCCCCACATGTAGTTCATTGGTTATATGATGGTATAAGTCCCACCTCATGTTCCTCCCTGAATTTAATCCATTGGTTGTCAGGCTGTCTCCACCCCGGAGCCAGCCCCCCCCTTTATAAGTTGTTGCCATCAGCCACTCTTGGCTCTTTGCCTCTGCTCCCTTCCCTGTGAGCTTGTTTGTATCATCTACCCTGCCACTCCCTTATTGGGGGGAATAAAGCCACTTGGGAACAGCAAGCAGGAGTCCCTCTCTCCTGTCTTTCCCACGATCCGATCGAGGAGGATTTCCTACCCTGGGAAAGAGTGTGCTCCTCTCGGCCGCTCTCGGGAAGGGGTCCTGGCGTGTGGCCGAGCCGCTGCCCTCTGCCTGCCGGGGGCTTGAGGCGGGGAGCGGCCACTCCTGACCCACGCGCCAAGAGGAAAGGGGGTGAGCTAGCTGGCTGACCCCTTCTCCCGGGATCAAGGCACGGCATCATCTGAGAAAAGAAAAAAGATGAATAGTGTGCAGTTTTTGACTCATGAGTAATTAAGAGATAGTCTATTTTTTTCCAGATGAACGTTATCTTTCATAGTTCAGACCAACCAGACTATAAATGTCTCAGAAATATTAGGTGATTTTAAAGATTTTAAAGATGAAAATTTTGTCCCAACATCAACTGTCAAGTTCCTTATAGTATGTTGCAAGAAAGAAAAAAATACTAATTTTGTAGAGAATCTCAGTCTCAAAATTTAGACAATATTTCACAAAGCAGAGTACAATTAGCAAAATTGTATGGAATTGCTATGAGACTTCTCTGCAGCCATGGGCACATTGTTATGGTCACTGGTGTTTGACAAAGGTCCTCTCCCACATGTGAAATTCAGCTGTACACTTGGTGTAAAACCTTTGCTATACAACCAAATGTGGATATGTATTTAAAACTGCACTGGCTCTGCTGGTAAGTATCATAGTAGGGGGAACCAGGATTTCTTTTTAATAATAGCCTCTCTAATTAAGAATTCCCAAGAATTCAGACTGTTTGAGAATGTTTTTTGTCACACCTTCTAAAATATCTATTTTATTTCTAGAAATGCATTTTAAATCCCAGGTTTTAAACCTATTTAAAAGTGCTCTTTTCTGTAATTCTGTTCCTCAGCAACTAGTTTTTTCTTATTTCCTCTGACCTATCTTCATCCTCAGTTCTCTTTAAAGATCACTCTTTTTTTGCCCCCTGCATTCTGTCTGTCATTTATATTTCTTCCTGGCCTTAATTGCTGGCTTCATTTCCCTAATCAGCTTCTTTTCTGTGCAGGTTTGAGACTTCTTCTTTTATGTCACTCTTCACTGTTAGCAACTTCACACTAGTTTCAGAAATACGAAGAAAGCCAACACCAGGGCCTTCATGCTCATGACCCTCACCTCTTGCACTGCCTTGCAGATACAAAAGAAATTATAAAGCTGGCTGAAAACAATATTTCTTTCTCAGAAATCTACAGGTACTGGATGACTGAAGTCTCTCAAAGTCTGCCAGAGATGCTAAGGTGACTGCAAGTTGTCATAGAAATCTTTAAGGTGTGTTGGGGGTTGGAACTGTTTCTTTTGTGTTTGTGGAATTTTTTCCTGGTGGTTTTGCTAGGTAACTAATTGCTGGGTACTTTATGGATACTTGACTTAAACAAAGAAGGCAGCAGGTTTCTCTGGGTGAACAGCAGTGAGCCGCAGTTTGGTCAGAGGACGCCGCTCCGAAAGGACTGGAGTACCAGGGGACCCTGCTTGTTTTCTCTCTCTCCACTGGATTTCTCTCCAGAGGAAGACTGAACTCATTTTTTCGTCACCATCGGACTTTCCTACAGGACTATCTCACTTCATAGAACTGCATTTACTGCTCAAGGAGGATTTCATCTGGACTGCTTTCACCACCCTGATTCCCAGGGTGTCAGGTCACATCCCTGACTCTGTCAGGGCATTTTCTGAGGTTTTGTTGTTTCTTTGTTTTTGTTTGTCTCTTGTGCTATTACATTTGTATTTGTCTTTGCTTTGTCTAATATTCCTAGTAAAGAACTGTTATTCCCACTCCCAAATCTTTGCCTGAGAACCTCCAATTGCAAAATTATAATAATCTGAGGGAGGGGGTTTACATTCTCTATTCAAAGGGAGATTCCAGTTTTTCTTGCTGGCAGGTACCTGTCTTTCAAACCAGGACAAGATGCCATGTCTTTTAGTAGAGGCACATGGAAAACAGATTAAAATCTGAGATAAAAACATAATCATAGACATATGAAGCATAAACCAACCACCCATTGTACAAATTACCCAAATACTGGTAAATTTTCTTGCTAAAGCTGTTGGGTTTTGTTTTTTTTTTTTTTGAGGTTCACTGTTAAAATTTTTTAGCCTGGTTGTACTGTCCTTACTACTATACTAAAATAATAAAAAAGGTAACACTAAAATGTATGGCAGACAGAAGTTTTGGGTCAGCGACAGTCTGGTTATTTTCATATACTTTGGATTTACTGTGATTTAAGGAGGAATTAGACAGTGGTAACTCCTAAAGTCCTATTTTTTCCTAAACATCCGGGATAGCATGTGTTTTGGCAGTGTCTCCAAGAGTACCTCAGAGGCTCAGGCTCTGAAGGTTTACAGACTAAAGAACTGTGCTGGTTAAGGAACTTTACGTAGTCTCACTTTTTACTAAGAATGAATCACAGGAAAGTGGATCACAAAAGGTCCATTCAGGATTCAGGCTTTAAAAACAGACAGAGGAATTTTGTCCAAAGAAAAGACACAAAAAGAAAAGTGAGTGGAATACAATATACAGATAAAGTGATGATGAACTCAGAATTTATTACTTTTACTTTTTTTTCCTCACATCCACTTATCCACCCACGTATACACTTTATATCAACATATAAGCAGTTTATCTACTTCAACACATTCCTGATGTATCCAGGAGGAATCAGGTTTCAAATGCAGAAAATGCAAAATGAAGAATTTCTGGTACTTTTAGTGTAGTCTTTCTATTTCCAGCATTTTAGCTCTCCCTGTGGATAACTGATTTTTTAATGTGAGAAGACTAAGGCAGTCCCTACTGATTTGAGTAACTACAGAGTTACAGACTAATGGAAGTTGGGAAAGACACATGAGTGGTCAACACCTCATCATAAAGGGGCTAACTTTACAGTTAGATCAGGCTCTTCAGGACTTTCTCCAGTTAATTTTTAACATCTTTCAGAGCAAACTATCCAAAATCACTGGGAAACCTGTTCCACTGCATAGTCAGACTTATTGTGGAATTTTTCATCTTATCCTCTCCCAGGCAACTGTTGAGAGTCTGGCTTTCTCTTCTATACCCTCTGCCATCTGATATTTGTACACATTGATAAGATAACCCGTAAGTGATCTTGCTTCTCTTCTTCAGGCTAAATGGCCTCAGCTCTTTCAGTCTCCCTTTGTGTGGCAGGTGTTCCAGTATCTGCAAGCTTCACTGGACTCACTCCACCAAAGCCACAAATCTCTTACACTGCAGGATCCAAACCTGGAAGCAGCACCCAGATGTGGTCTCACAAGTGCTGAGTGTAAGTGTCACTACTCTTTAACCTGCTTGTGATATTTTTCCTAACTCATCTCAGGATGTTTCCAGTCTCTTTCTGATACGTTGCTCAAGACCAGTTGGTTCAGCAGGTTTTCCATGTTGTTTTCTGTCAGCCTGTTTTCCATCTTGTTGTCCCACAGCATGTACTGGTGCATGGTCTTATTATTCCCATTTTTTCTTTACCTTTAGAAATTTCATAAGGTTCCTATCTACTTACTTGTCCAGACTGTCAAAGTCCCTCTGATTAGTAGCACACCCATCTGGCATAAGAAACCCTCTTCCCTGCTTTGTATCATCTGTAAACTTGCTGAATGCCCTCAGTACCAGAATCCAGGTCATTAATGAAGATTTTAAACTGCATTGGCCCTGATGTTGAACCCTGGGGTATACCACTAGTGACTAGTTCTCATTTGGAATTCATACCACTGACCACAACTCTTTCAGCCCAGCAATTCAGCTATTTTTAATTGAACTCCCTGTGCATTTATGGCCTGTACTTCTCAGTGTGTCTGTGAAGATATTATGGCAGACAGTGTTGAAAACCTTGTTGAAGTCAGTATAACCAACATCCACTTCTCTCCCCTCATCCATCCAGCCTGTTATCTTAGAATACAAGGTTATCATTTTGGTTAAACATAAAGCCATGATGACTACTTCTGATCAATTTCTTGTCCTTCATATGTTTTGAAATGGTCTCCAGGAGGGCTTCCACTATTACCCTCCAAGGGATCAAGGTGAGGTTGACTGCTCTATAGTTCCCTGGATCCCACTCCTGTACCTTTTTAAAGATAGGAGTGACTCTCATGGGCACACCCTGTCAGGTGCCATGGACTTGTGCATATTTTGTTCATTTAAATATTCCCATACCTGATCCTCCTGTACGAAAGCTGACTCTTACATGCTCCATACACTCCTGAGATTCCTAATTGCTGCTCTTGCCAGAAGAGAGGTCAAGTAGGCATTAATTTCTTCCGTTTTTTCTGTGTGCTTTATCATGAGGTCCCCTGCCCCATTCAGCAGCAAATCAACATTTTCCATAGTCTTGATTTTGCTGCTGATAAACTTTTGAAAACTTTTCCAGTTTCCCTTCACATCTCTTGGCAGATTTATTTCCAGGTGAGTTTTGTTTTCCTAGCCATGTCTCAGCAAGTTCAAACTGTTTGTCTATATTCTTCCCAGGGCATTTTTCTCCTTTTCCACCTCTTTTACACTTACATTTTGCATCTGAATTTTGTCACTATCTTCTTCTTTATATTTTTGCTTCATTTTGCATTGATTGAGTTCAACTCCTCTGGAGCTTGAAAGGTGATTCTTAAAAGTCAACAAATTGTGTAGAGGTCTCTTCTCTCAAGATATATATATTCCTTGGGTTAATTTGAAGAAGATTCAGGCTGAAGTCTGCTCCCCTGAACTTCAGGGTTATGGTTTCCTTTGTTTACTGCTCTCCAGAAAACCATAATCTCATGGTCACTATAGCTGAGGCTTCCCCTGAACATCCACAAAGAGAGTCTTCTTTATTTGTCAAAAACAGGTCCAGCAGAAAATCATTGCTCATCACTTTCTCAGCCACATGTCTGGAAGCTTTTTTTAAAATGCATTTCAAAACTCTTGGTGATTTGTCCTTATGTGTTGTTCTTCTAGCAGATATTGTGGTCCTTGAAGCTCTCCACAAGATAAAAGTCCTATGAATATGAAGCTAACACTAGTAGTCTGAAAATGGTCTTATCTACTTGCTCTCCCTGACCAGGAACAATCTGTACCAGACACACAAAAATTATTCCTGTTGATCAGCCTGCTAATCCTGGCTGATAAGCTCTGAGTTAACTCATCATGAATTCCAAGGCAGAACTTCATACATTCACACCTCTCTCACATAAACTTCCTACTTTCCTACCCTCCTATCCAGTCTCTAAAGAACCTATGTACATCTATTGCAGCACTTCAGTTATAAACCATTCAACCATATGCCTGTGTCTTGGTTTGAAAGACA
>WBNO01032660.1:0-18350 GCA_013400575.1 Peucedramus taeniatus
TATTTAAATATACATAGTAGAGATTACCTTCAAACGTCACATTACTTTTATGTCTTAGCAATTTATCCTCTTGTCTCTTCCACATGGGAATTTTACATAGAGTTTCAAAGTTGTCTGAGTTATGCAAAGATTTAAGTTGCAGTGCTACTGATTTTAAATGCAATTTCAACTCCTAAACCACTTGTGATTTTGATAAAAAAGCTACCTTTTTCCTCTATATATTTGTGAGTTGCATTTTACTACAAAAGAAAACAGAAAATTAATGAGGCTTATAGTTTAAAATAAAAAAATAAGTCCTTCAACACCTGAGAATTTGTATGACAGTGCTGGATCTCATTATTTCAGCCATTCTTGCTATTTTTGCTTTTCAATCCTCATGTTCATTTAATGCAGTAAGAGTATGAGCAAAAAAAGAGTTGTGTTCTGATTTTCTAATTTACCAGTTCACCAGTGCAGACTTCATAGACTCACTGCCTTCAAAGTAGTGGAGTGGAATGCAATATATATTGTATCTTTTAAAAGGAATATAAATAACATGAAAACTGTATTTTGCTAGTTTCTGATGCTTGAATTTCAAAATCCTGCACACTAGGATAGATGGCATCGGTCCACACAAGTAATGTAGTTCCTTCTGTACTGTTTCAGAAGAAATATTAAGTATGGGAAGACTCCCTCTGCATTTAAAACTAGGTAAAGTGGTTTTTACAGAGAGTATGGAAGAATATTGATTGGCATAGCCTATTGATAAGCAAGTACAGGGAAGCAACCTTGCAACAGTCCTTGGGGCTCTGCATGACTGTGTGGCCAGCTCAGCTGAGCTAGCTATGTCTTTGAGCAGGTTTAGTTTTTTTGGGTTTTTTTTTTGGCTGAACTTAGTGATCTTAAAGGTCTTTCCCAGCCTAAATGGTTTTATTATTCAGTGATAACAGAGGTATGTGCCATCTCCATTCTGTCTCAGGGGAGAAAAAGAGCTTGTCTCAGGCTTGGTTGGCTTCTGTCTTGCAACATTTTTTTTTGGTTCTGTGTTTCTGGAAACTAGATGTGCTGAGATAAGGTTGCACTTCTGAGAAATCGAAAGATTTCTATATAAATTTCTGTAGAAATCTTTCTGTCTTGCCCAGACCGCTTAATTATTTCCTAGAGTTCTAAAGAGAGAAGTTCATTTTCATCCTGCACCTTTAGTTCATTCAAAAAAAAAAATGGAACTTCCTAAAATAATATTCTGTTTTTGAGATGGAATGAAGGATGTTTACCAGATCAAAACATTTATTTGAAGGAAAAAGCAACTAAAATAAAAGCATTACATGATAAATTTTTCCATTCTTTTCCAGAAGTTTGGATGGTAGTGCTTGATATCATTATTTCTGCCATTTGGATCTTTTTCACCTGATTCATAAAATGATAATGGATGTTAGTAGTGATGATCCTTTTCAAGAGACTGCTGTCTTTTGGAAAAGTTTTTGACTTCCTGAAATAGTGAGGTGTAGATACCTATTTGAGTTTGTGATCAGAATACCCCAAAGGAACACACATCCGAGTACTGTGCTGTGAAACTCTTCAAGAAGAAAATTGTTAAATGTACATCTAAACTTTTTAATCATCTGCAGTGACCTTGGCAATAATCACAATTAATAGTAAAGTTTTACTTCAGTTTTACTTTTAATGAAAAGACAGGTACAAGAACAAGACTGATGCAATTAGAATAAATATTTTCAGTGTGACAACAGAGTGATAATAAGTGTATTTCCAAAAAAGAGGAATACTATATGAGACAAATGGATACTATTATTACTAATGGAGAGGAGTGAGGTCTAATGCATTGTGACATGTTTTTACCTAATGGAACCTCCATTGCTTCAGTGGTTTCAAATCAGATTTACCAGAAGAAGCAATGTTATACTATAAAATATATATTAAAATATACTAAAAAGTTAGCAAATGCCAGTTAATATTACAAAGATTTTTATATTTCCACAGCCTTTTCTAATGAGTAAGGAAAGAAACAATGCCATTATTTTCAAAATACCATTTTAAAAAATGGGGTAAGTGCATATTCTTCTTTTTGTACCCCAGGAAAACTGAAGTAAGCAGGGCTTAGTTTATTTGCTTAGAAACTTGCTCTGACTTCAGAAAATTATTCCATTCATTTTAGTACTTACTAATTACAGTAGCAGTGCCTTGTTTCAACAGATCAGGATGATTTAGTACTGCTTATTGAAATCTCCCCTAATCCCCTAAGACCTCAACACCCAGTCTCTTAAGCCTCAAAAATATTTGTTTCAAAACTCTTCAGGCNTTTTTTTTTTTTTTTTTTTTTTTTTTTTTTTTTTTTTTTTCTTTTTCTTTTTTTTTTTCTTTTCTTTTCTTTTTTTTTTTCTCAATTGCATCAGTTTCCATGATGGTTGCTATAGCAGAGGGTTAATAATTATATTGTGTTACTCTGAAGTTCACTACTTTGGCCTTCCTTCCACTGGTTTATCTACCCTAAGACCAAATTATTACCCTGTAATAAAATGAAAAGCCACTATTATTGCTTTATGTAAGTACACTTAAAATTATCATTAGTAGTGTACTTGGTAAGGTTAAATCATGAGGTCTTTGATGCTAACTTCAAAGATTACATCTCTGATTTAACTAGAATAAATGAGATGGTTGCTTCTCTCTAATTAAAGGCAAAAGTGTATCTATGGTACTTGGCAATTATCTGTCACTTAACTCTGTATTATAGCAACATTTATTGCATTCATTTTATTATAATTACAATTACCTTACATTTACTGAGGGCCCAATCTTCAGAAAACCAAGCAGCCTGAGGAAATGAATCATGGTTTTTTGAAACCTAAGGGAGCCTATGTACCAAACCGAAGGTGAAGTTCAGTTTGCAGAGAATTAGGATGATACTGCCAGCAGCTAGAACCATCCTCTAGGGCCCTGTTTGTAGGGATAGATTTACAGATGCTTTCCAAAAAGTGAAGTGAACATTCTCTTTGGTTGATTCCTGAATTTTGGGCTGTTAGTGTAGTGAAAAAAACCACATTTCCACTTCTCATCTCTTTTTCAGGCAGTGGCAAACAGCAGCTGATGACTGGTGAAGAGAGGGGGAGCTCCAGCTGGTTTTACTCTTGCAGAGAGCGAAAGCAGCACAGCAAGAACAGGGCGCCAGTTGAGCTGAAAGTTTATGGGAAAGGAAAAGGGGTACCCTGGAGTGAGCAATGACTATTCTGACTAAACAGAAGAATTTCTAAAATGATAAACTTTTAAAAAAGTTTTGTGAGGCAAGTGATGTTTCTTCTTCCTTCTTCTTTCCTGACTTCTCTGTATTCATGTTCTTTCTATTTTGTCTTTAACCATTAGCACAAACAGGATTTTCTTGCCTGAACACTCCCTGGAAAAGAGATCAAAAACTTAAAAGCCTGAAAAATTATTAGAAGATTTAAAAAAAAATTAAATGTGGTTTTTGATTGCACAGTGTAGAGCTCATGCTGTGTTAGTTTCTTTAATCAGTGGAGAGAAAAAAATTTAAAGTAATCTATGACTGTGCAAATTGTGAATATTCACAATCTACAAAACACGAGCTTTAGTTTTTTAGTTCTTCAAAACAGCTGTGAAAATTTCTAAGTCCCTATTCCCCAAGAATAAAAGATAATTAGTATTAATTATTATGTTCCTTTTTGCAGTGGGAAGGAAATGTTTATGAAAGGTGAAATGGCCGCTTCTGTTTGCAGATTGAATACAGACAGAAGCAGTGAATACAAATTATTGAATGAGTGATCAATATATTTAGAGCTAATCAAAAAGCATTTTTCTACTGTTCAAACAAAACAGTGGGTCAATTTGTCTGTGTAAGTTCATTATATTTTGTGAGCAGCATACATTCAAAACATTCAGAGTACAGCACAGTAGACATTTGTAGCCTCACAAATGTGTCCCTACTTGTTATTGTTGTAATTTACTTGGCAGATCCTGCTGTTTCATTAAGATCTCTGCCTATGCCATTGGAATCAAAAGAAACTTTGATTTTATTGGGCACAAGATCAAGGTTTGGCCACTCAACATGTCCTTGAGCCAAAACAAAACTTAGAAGGAGGTTAATGTTGAGAGCGTTGTTTTGATTGCATAACGATGCCAACCGGCAAGGCAGGAAAAGTCTTTGGGCTGCACTGAAATGGAAAGTGTACTTGTCTATTTTAAACTGCTAATACCTCATCTAACCTACTGTGCTGAACAGTCACAAAATGAACCTATGCAGTGACTGAATTGCTGTCCATAAAGCAAAAGCAAGCAATAGACTGTTATTCCATTTCTATAATACAGTCATTTCTATAATGTAGTTATTTCTATAATATAGTTATTTCTATGTTATTGCAGCAGTAATGAAAACCAGTATCTTAACACTGAGATGCTGCATTTTGGGAATCATTTACAGTTAGTTATATTGTTCTAACCAGCATTTTCTGTGAAACAGGGAAATGTAGTCTTTACAAAATGAAATTATTCAGCAAGGTGATCAAAAATTTACTCCCTGAGTATATTTTTCCACCAGTTCAGTAGAAAATGTGAGGTAAAGCCACAGTCTTCCAAAATATTAAAGTAGTAGGAGTTAATCTTTAAATTAGAACCCTGTAGAAGCATATTTACTGCATCCTCAGTACTTGTCTGTGGCTTGAGATGTCATGGCATTTTTTTAGGATCTATTTTTAACAGGTGAATTTTCCTGGAGGGGTGCAATCCTAGTAGAAAAGCTACAGGACAATATACGCATAAATTCCAGGAAAAATATTAATGTGCTAAAAAGATTTTAAAATATGAGGATCTACTAAACAGTTTGAAGGTGTTCACAAAATTAATTTTTTTAAAACTGTATTTATTAATTCTATTATTGAGAAAACATGATTCTCATTTTAAAACACTTTCAGTAGAATATACTAATTTTAGTACTGACCTTGGAATACGTTGCTTTTGTTTTCCTCCTACCTCAGGCAGTAACTGAAGATGTGGAGAGACTGTCCTCACAGAATGGTGAATGTGATTCTCTTCACTGACACATTGCAAGGGATTCAAGGAAAAACCTGAATCTAGCTTTGGGTTCAGGACTGAATTGTTAAATTCATTTTATTAATACTGTGAAAAAAACTACTCCATTATGGTGAGTCAGTCTATATATTTACTGGTCAGCTGGAAGTTATACTAAATGTCTTTGTAAGCACAGTTGCTAGGGTATGCAGACCACAGTTTTCACTTTACTTGCAAAATTTGTTTTCATATGTTATATATCAGCTTCTCTGGAATTATTTTCTGATATTCTGTTAACTATTATAATTTATGTATTTTAATTTTATTCTACAGTTTCAAAATTGCTTCCATAATCTTGCTGAAATACTTCATCCATTAATAGTAAATTTTTCTTATTGAGAAAGATAATAAGAATAGATAGGAAGATATAAAATTTTAATAGTCTTTTCAAGACTTAATGATGCAAATCAGCCAGTGCATCTGTGCATATTAATTCCAAGCAATCCTACAGTTATGAAAACAAAAACCTGTTTCTCTAAAACAATGGAAAATGCAATTAACTGAACATTTTAAGGGAATTTGCACTCTTACTTATTTTATTAAACATTTCATAACAATATTAAGGTATTCAATGGTGTAAACATCTGGTGTTTATGCTTCTTTTGTGGTACCACAGGTGACTAATTATTTTCCAGGTGTCATGGAGAAAAAAATTGGTTAATCACCCAGTCAATTTAGCTTAATGTTCAGCAACTGAGAGCTGCTGCTTCAAGTTTTGTGTGTGCAGGCATATGTACATGGATGTGAGTCTGCACATGTGCATGTGACCGCATTCTGAACCTTATTTCACTTTTTAAAAGATGGAGAGGTCCAGGCCTTTGTAATGAAGTTGCACTGATACAAATCCAGGTCAAAGACTTTGTGGCACAGAGAAGAACATAGAATCACAGAAACATTTGGGTTAGAAAAGACTTATCAGACTCCAAGCATTGACCTGGTAGTGCCAAGTCCACCATTTCCATAAGCATCACATCTACGTGTCTTCTAAATTCCTCCACAGCTGGTGACTCAACCACTTCTCTGGCTAGCCTGCTCCAATGCTTGACAACCCCTTTGGTGAGGAATTTTTTTCTCACAACCAGTCTGAACCTCCCCTCAACGCAGCTTCGGGCCATTTTCTCCTGTCCTAACTTGAGGATATAAGGGATGGAGGAGATCAGAGAGACAAAAAAAGATTGAAATGTGTTGAATCTCCTCTGTAATTCATAATTGCCTAAAATATGCTGAAATGAACACTTAGGATAAGAATAAGGTTTTGGTGAACTGGATGATCTGGCCTAACAATGTTTCTCTCAACCAAGACCATTGCTGCAACTTTCCTTTGTAATTAATGTGTCATCACTGCTGTACGTGGGGAGAGCAGTTGTATACCAAAAGCCATGATTAACAATTCTCTTTTTCACAATTTTTGATTTTTTGCATAGTTCAGTTATTCATTTGGATATCCAAAGATATCTACCATTCTGCTCTTTAACAGAGCAGGTAGATTCAGGGGGGGAGCTTAAAAAACTGAATTTTCTCATGCTGATCTTTAAAGGAGAGTTATTCTTCTGAAGTGAAATCTTCTTTTCCTCATCTGGTGCCATGATCCAGAATTCATCCCTCTGCCTATCATTTACACAGATATATTTACACAGAGATACATATGCTTATTTTGAGAATAATTTTCAAATTTTTTTCTGATACTCCCAGCCCCCCATAAAACCTCCAACTACAGCATAAAATTTAAAAACCTGTACAGAAAAAAAAAAGTTTTTTGGAGTTCCAGGTTAATGAAGGATGTGAAAAAGAATTTTTAAAAAGGAATTGAAAAAGTGGTCATAAGCCAGAGAACAGAAGAGGGTGAAGCAGGGTCATATGGAGTACAAAGATAGCTGTGTTGTGTAGATTGGTTTGACACTGATCTTCATCCCCAAGAAATGAAAACTGCCCTTCCTCCTCGGTTGCTCCCTATTCTTTCTGTCTCTCATGTCCCCTCATTTTTGCAACCCCACACCTGAGCCCCTCTTATGCAAATGATGTGCATCCACACCAAGTTCATGGTTAAAGTCTCTTTTCTAATTTCAGCACAGGTCTACAATGTAATCACGTGTGTGAACATAGCCACTTCAGGCACACACACTGGGTGAAATTTTTCTATGAAGGATGACAAGTGCTGAATTTCTCCCATTCAATCCTTTTATATTAATAACTGGAATTTTTGTACTGAAAATTCATACTGAAGTGGAAAACTTTCAGTACTTTCAGTACTTTTTCAGTACTGAAGTTCAGTGTGACAAGTGCAGTGATTCAGCTGCCCACCAGTCTTCCCTTCCCCTTCCCCTTCCCCTTCCCCTCCCCTTCCCCTCCATGTGTTATTGCGATACAGTTTTTTATTCTCATTACAGGATAAAACACATCTTGCCATAATTTTTTTTTGTTTTCTCAGTATGTATGCTGCATTATTGTTTTTTTGTTTTTCATCAATTAACTTTTCATTTTGACTTTTTTATTCAGTCTTCTAAATAATTCTGAAAGAATATTTTTGGCATGTACTTTGCTTGCACAGGAAATTCACAGTCACCTGGATTCCTTACAGATAATCAGAGTCTGAATTCTTTGAAGATAATTAATGGATTGAATTATATTGATGGGGGGGTGTGTGTGTGGGTGTGTGGGAGGCAGGTAACCACAGCAGAAGGAGGAGAGGTGACATACCATCTAGGAACAGCTCATCTCAGCTTGGATGGTATTTCTGAAGGCCCTCAAGAAGGTCATCTCTGTAACTGTCTCTTTGATATTACTTTAACTGGAGTGTTCCAAATAAAGGTTTTTAGGCTCAGTTGGTGTACTGATTATTAAAAATACTTATTCAGGGAATCTGAATTGGATGAGGTGATGCAGTGCCTCCTCAGCAAATTTGTTGATGATCCAAAAATGGCAGGGATGACTGATATGAAAGAATGCTCTGAGGCTTTTCAGAAGAACCTCAACAGTGTGGAGAGATGGGCAGAAATGGACTGTCTGAAATTGAAAAAACAGAAAATTCAGGATCCTGTCCCTGGGAAGGAATAACCTCAGGCACCAATACAGGTTGGGAGTCAACCTTCTGGAAAACAGCTCTGTGGAGAGGGACCTGGGGGTCCTGGTGGACAACAAGCTTCATGAGTCAGCAGTGTGACCTTGTCGCCAAGCATACTAGTTGTATTGTGGGGTGCATTAGGAAGAGCATTGCCAGCAAGTTGGTGAAGGTGATCCTGCTCCTCTGCTCATCTCGGGTTAGGCCAGATCTGGAGTGCTGTGTCCAGTTCTGGGCTCCTCAGTACACAAGGGACATGGAACAGGTCCAGCAGAGGGCTATGAAGTTGACAAGGCACCAGAGCATCTCTCTTATGAGGAAAGCCTGATGGAAACTGGGCCTATTCAGCTTTGAGGAAAGATGACTGAGAGGGACCTCAACAATGTCTGTCAGTATCTGAAGGGAGGGTGCCAAGGGGATAGAGCCAGGCTGTTCTCAGTGGTGCCAAGCAATAGGACAAGAGATAATGGACAGAAAGTGACATACAGGAAGACCCACCTGAATATAAGGAAGGACTTGTTTACTGTGCAGAGGTCTGAGCACTGGAGCAAGTTGCCCAGAGAGGTTGTGGAGTCTCCTTCATTGGAGATATTCAATAACTGTCTAGATGCAATCCTGTGCCATGTGCCCTAGGATGACCCTGCTTGAGCAGAGATGTTGGACCAGATGACCCATTGTGGTCCCTTTCAACCTGACCCACTCTGTGATTCTCTGATCTTCAAGTCCAACCTAATTATTAGGATCATTGTGGCAAAATCATAGTCCAGTTGCATGAACTTAGGGAAGTTACTATGCTCGACATATAGACAGAACTCAGTAAAAAACTTTGTAATAGAGTATATTTCCACCTAGCCCCTGGGAGAAGCAGAACTGCCATGTTAATCCCAGGCCTGAACCTGTGGTAGTAGCCAGGCTCTTCCCACAGGCTTTATTAATGCTCTGAAGAGCAGACAGATGGATGAGACAGATGCAGGAGTTGCTGTGCTGATTAAACAAGGTGGCAGTGGCAGGCAGTCTTAGTGTAAGCCTTAGCAGATGTTGGGTTTTAGTGCTATCCTGCTCTCACCACCACAGTACATGGACAACATCTGTCCTGTTCTCTGTAAGGTCAAAACAGAGGGAAGAATCAGCTTGATCCTAACTCATCTTTCTTGCATTGCTCAATGCAGAGACCAGTCACCAGGTTGTTTCCAAAACTGATGTGGGAAGGTTGGACCACTCTGGAAAGCATCCTACAGATGATCTGTACACCTGATTTTGATCTTGGGACAGCACTATGAGACTATATAGGATATTCAGGGCATCCAGCTATTCATCAGCAGCCTACAATGTAAGGAAGGCAGATCTTGGTGTCCTGGACAGTCAGAGGCAAGTAATCACAGTCCTTAAATTACCTTGTCCTCTAGAGGTAAGCATTTAATTTAGACATCATTACAACATCCCTTCAGTAATAAAGTGAACATGTCACATCTGTCTGCCCAGGGTAGTCGAAATTCTAAATACAGACCTTTGTTTAAACAGGACAAAGCAGAAATCAAGTTTGCAATACCTTTAAATGAAAATACTCTTAACAAATCTGGATCATGCAATTATTTTTCATAGTCTGTCATTGTCTCAGCATTGTTGAAATTCAAGACATATTATGATATTAACCTTTTCCTTTTGCTCCCTCAAAAGTGCTTTAATGGCCTTTAAAACCAGCATAATCAAGCCATGATTCTACTGTCAACATTCTAGAATACAACTTGCTCTTTGGAATTTAGTTATTAGGTAACATAGTCACGTTTCTTTCAACTGTGCTGTGAACACAGAATAAATGGCTTGTGATGTTTAGCACTCTTGGTTAAAATCCCATTTTTACGGTTCAAGAAAAGTGCTATGACCCATGCACTGCAACTACTGATTTATCTGCACGGCAGCTTGGGTACCAAACCAGTTTTAAAATACTTCTGAAAATGTCAATGTGTTATGACTTAAACAACAAACAACAACAACAAAATAACATTGTTGAGTTTCTGTCAAGTGTAGAAATTCAGAGAAAATCTGAATTCTTAGAAAAACTGAATGCAAACAAAACAATGTATGCAGTCTTAAAGGTAACTTGCTTGAGATAAATTTTGTCACCAATAGGAAGGAATTATCATACCCTAATGTAAGAGGGCAAGTTTAGGCACTCAGATATATGAAAATGTCAAAGCAAATTGAATACTTAAATTATTTTTTTCCCCTAAAACATCCTGAAAAGTATTCCCTTGTGAGTTCACACAATGGACAAAGCTAGGAACATATTTACACTCTTGGCTACCTCACTACAACCAATCCAACCAGCATCAGGATGACTGGAAATGCTGGCATGCAGTCATAAAACATGGACTAGTTCCCAGTTCCAGCCTGATTATGGATGTCCGTGCCACTCTTGTTTTGAATTTTTTTCAAAATTGCAGAGTATACAAAGCTGTAATGCCTGGAAGAGCTGCTGCTCTGAAAATTTGTTGTGTGTGCCTCAACAGAACACTACTCCTCATCTTGAAATTTTAAAATTTTCTGCTGTATAAATTTATTCAGGTAGGTTTGAACATTTTTTCAGTAATAAATATAATATTAAGGCAGATGTGAGCTCTCTGCCACCAGTCCCAGCCCAGCACTGTACCCTTCTGTGGTACAGCCAAATTCACAGACTTTCCTTTGCTCCATCAAACTCTGTGTCTTTCTTTATGCAGCAGGAAATACATTGCTAAAGATATATATTTCTTTGCTGAAAGATAATTTGGGAAGGGAAAACAACCTACTGTCAGATTTGTGGAAAAATAAATTTATTAGAGCTGTCTTGGATATCTTTAACAGGAGAGAATTTTACAGAAACTGCAGCAAATTTACCTAAATTATATAACCCATATTGCTAGAATCTTAATCCAATTGTATGATTTAGAAGAACTTTTCTTTAAAGCCGTGCTTTTAAACAGAGACCAAACAACAATTTTCTAGTTCTAGGCTGGTTCCTCTCTCTTTTCCATACGTCCCTTGATGGGCCAGAGGGTTCACCTTCCTCAACAGCAATTCACTCTTCAAAAAGGTGTGGTCAGCTGTGCTTAAACCCATGGCAAGTCGCTGGCTGCACTATGAGAATGCAGAGGAGCTGCTCTGTCTCTGCTCCTGTACCCAGGAGGCTTCACAGGAGGCAATGCTTTGACCTTGCCCATATGCTAGCCAGCAGATCTGGCTGGTTGAGCTGGCAGTCCTCCAGGAACAGAGAGATTCTGCACTGCCCAGGTTCAAGATCATGTCCCAGAAGATAAAATAGTCCTCTAGTGTTATAGACATGTGACAAAAGCTCATTCCCAGTGAATATTCCAAAACTGTCCTTTAAAACAACACTGAGTTGATGAATCAAAAGTATCTATCCTACTGTATTGTTTTGAGGAGGAATTTTGGTATCCAAAATACTGCTGAAACAAGGTGAGAAACCTGAACAATAATATTGGAAGGCTTTATTTTACAAGTAGAAGTTGCTTATTTAACCACCAGATTTGTTAAAATATTAACAATAGTCTATTACAAGAATTTCTACAGTGTATTCCATATAATCCTAGGACCATTGAATCAAGTATTTTGGAAGGGACTTCCAGAGGTCATCTACTTCAACCTCCTGAACAGAGAAATTCTAGGTAGGGCAAATTGCTCAGGGGCCAGTACAGTGAAATATATTGTGTCTCCAAGAATGGATATTTCACAGCTTTCTGAGCAACTAGTCCAGTGTCTTATTATGCTCATAGTGAATGCTTTGTTTCCTTATCAAGTCAGTTTCCCATATACCAAGCTGTGCTCATTGTCTCACATACTTCTACAGTATATTTCTGACCTCTGTTTTTTGTTTCAGACCTATGTCTTCCATCATTTAAAAACATTAATATATTTCCTGAATCTCTTATTTTTAAGACTGGACTGAACAGACCTTGTAGTTTTTTAGTTGTATGCCACAAGTTCCAGCCCTCTAACCATCTTAATGCCCCTCTTCTAGACTTTCTCCAGTCTATCCATGCCCCCTTGTACTGTGGAATGGACACAGTGCTTGATGAGGTTTCGTGAGACATAAGTAGAGAGGAATGAACAATTTCCTTGACCTGATGTTTACAATCTTGGCAACCACAGTTGTGGTTCTTTGCTGCAGAAGCACATTGCTGACTTATGCTGAAAACATGAATTGAACCTATACTTCCAAATTGAGCTCTCTCAATAATTCCAAGCAGATATTTAAAATATTTCCACTGAATTTTCAGGTGACTTTTTATTTCTGTTTTAGAAAGAAAGAAAGAATAACAAATGTTTTTTGAAATTGCTTAAAAAGGAAAATGGGATTTTCCATAAAATTTAAATTGACTTTTCAAAGTTTCCAGTCTTGAAAGTACTATAAATAGGAAAATATGGCAGATAGGTAAAACTACAGAGACATGTTTAAGTTTTGCTGTCCCAGTGTGTATGTCTTTTATTAACCAAAATTTTTAAGGAGATATAATTTTTCTAAAAAAAGTTATATCTTTCCAGATCTTCTACTTGTAAAGTAATATAAAGATAAGTAAATAAGTAAAGGGATTTTTATTCAACAGAAATATATATATTGTGGCATGACATATTAATGGAAATATTTTTTTGATACTATAATTTTGAATTTCTGTTAGGTCAATCAACCCTTCTAATCACTCAGAATGATGTGCAGCATATTTCATTAAATCAGCTACTGGGGCTGCTCTGTACAGGAAACAGGAGTGTATAAACACAACATGCAGCAAACAAATAGTTTTAACAAGTATACAACTACACATACAAACAACACCACAAGATAATACATAGATACTGAGCTAAAAATTCATATAAGAAAAGGGCACAGATATTTCCTTCTCTTTCTTACGTAAAAGGTATTGTCAAAGCACTGTATGCTTCCCATGACTCTAAATAAGAAGTTCTGGGGGATTACACAAGATTGTCCTATTCTTCTGTACATGTGTTGCTACTTGAAGTATGAAGCTGAAGGAAAGCTTTGTCCATCACATGCAATGACTGCTGTTTATTTGTTTGCTTTACATCACTATTGTCACCACAGTTTGAAAATAAAGAGAGGAATATATTTTTGAGTCTCAGTTTCATAGGAATATAAAATAATTATGTAAATAGTTGATGCATTGATTATGCATTTAGATTATGCACTTCTGTTGATATTGCAGCTTTTAATGAAACTGACACTTGGTAGACAATTCTATAGTGTTTACTGTCCTCATTCACTTTTTTTCATGACAGAGTCTGTCCATAAGAGTTAATGGTGTTGGACTGTTTGTAAATTTTAGAAAAGTATTTCTCATTGTATGCCACTGTGGGAGTTGTGTCCACAGAGAAAAAACTAGTAGAAGCGGGAAACAAAGTATGCATCTGGTGAAAACAAAGATTTATTTGTCTACACAACAGTAATACTAAAGGATTTTTTTTTGTAAGCAGCTATTGTTGCATATAGGTAAAACCTTACAAAAGAAAGGCCTTGTAAAATCACGGTCCAGGCCTTGTTACTTTGGCTAAGTTCCTGTGAGAAAGGAATGGTAACACTGAGAATCAGCTTGCATATCAATCTATTCTTGGTGGAAAAAAATTTGCACCTGTGAGGAGAAAAGATTCTGCCCGTGTGAAACATCTTCTTCCCAGGGAACAGAAATGTAAACATCTGTAGAGGAAAGCAGCACGTACGCACATGAACAGTTACTAACCCTTGAACTGAGTGGAGAAAGGTTACTGACCAACTGGAATTAACCCCGTGCCTTCTGATAACTATATAAATATGAGCTATGAACATAAAAATTTGGCTTTTGCTGCTTGAACTTTGAAGTCTTGTGTCTGTCTTTGTCTGTCCGCACAGCGACATCTATGACTTTTCTTCTGGTCAGCAACTCTGGTGAGGCAATTGGCTTTCGGAGCCCATGATCTGAAATGAATAATATCTAAAGGAACAAAGACATATCTATCTAATCCCCTTCAGCATCTTATTCTTCAAAGAACCTGGCAAACCATTCCCTAGTTCTTTATCACTAAAAAGGTTGCACATCCAAGGGGAGAAGGGATTCATCGCCAGGTGATTTTTGGGTCCTTTAGTGTGACTTCTGGGCAGTATCTCTGACAAAGAGTTGGAATGGAATTATGAGATGTTGAACTTGTGGCTGAGATTTCCATCCTGATGAGGAGTTTTGATGAACCTTCTCTCCCTTTCAGAAGCTTAGTAGTTCTCAAAGTACTAAAAGACATTTCTCCTAGGCATAGCAGAGTCTTACCTTGGGTCAGCACCATTCTTCTTCAGTTCATTTGTCTTCTGTTCCTTTCCTAATTACTTCATCTACACTTGGCATATTTTGCAGGTATCTCAGGAGGAAGTCTGCATGGGTCAGGCCATGAGGCTCTTTTAAACTGTTGTCTGAGGTAGCATTGAGACACCTCCTTATATTACTCATACTTGTTTCCTTTCAGAATGTTGAAAGGTCACATGTACTTTGGGTTCTCAATGAAATCAGGCAGGAAAAATCTCCAGAGCACATTGCCTTATGTTTCTTTCTCAGTATTGATGATAAGAAAAAAAAAAAAAAAGGAGTCACATTTTCAGTGGATTTGTTTAACTCATGGATATAAAACAAAATTTTTGAAAAGAGCTTGTGGAGTAATTGCAAATAAGTCTATAAAGGTAGATTTTTCTCCACTGAGGTTTGAAAAACTACTTTGATAATCACATATTTTCCTTTGCTATCACAACTCATTGAAAAGATCATTTTATAAGAAGAAAATTTGAGAACCTCTCAGATCACCTCAGATGTCATGACATTCTGTCCTTTATTAATTTGAATTTGTCAGACCAGTTACCTTGATAACTGCATATGCTGCCTGTACAGAACCTACTCTGTGACCTGACAAATGGATATTTGACAAAAGGACCCCAACGATACTTAAATGATTTCCAGATATCTACTTCTTTGGAGAAAAACAAAAATCTTGCCAGGTAGGTAATTTTTTTTGCCTTAACTACACAAATATCAAGTAACAAACCCTGGGAGAAAATGCTATTGGAAACTTTATTTATCCAGGTGCCTGTTTAGTCAGGTAATTAACACTTACTGTGGGTGTTGAATGTCACCATGTATATAATCCTTTGTGAATCTTGTCACAGATTGTCCTCTTGTCCCAGGCCTTGTCTTCTGGTGAAGATTTTCAAACTATCAAGGCTGTATTCCTCTAGTTTTAACAGGAATTCAACTTCTTTCATCTCCACTGATTTGAATCTCAGTCTTCCATCTGTTAAACGTTGTGAAGACATTGCTTTCTCACACAGAGGGGTTTATAAAGTCAGTGGCACTGTAATTTTAGGATGTTTTCAGATTCTTGTGGTAATGAGAGCTATATATGTAAATAAGATAATAAAATTGCTATACTGAAAAAAACCCAACATCTCCTACCAGGAAGACCACATAGACCATTAAAAATCAATAAAATGCTTGTTTTGGAGCTTGCATGCATAATAGCATACACTTTAAATTGACCTAGTGCTCTCTTACACTAGGAAAAAGTAGATGTATTGAGTTATAGAAAATCAAGTGTACATTGACAATGTCATTTGGAAATCTTACTGACTCATACATGTAAGACTGTGCCTTTAGGACACCACAGAAGTAAAACACATCTTCAGTTTCCAAGAACACACCTACCCATCACTAGTTTCACTAAATAACAGTAAAATTTAAAGATATATGAGCCAGTCTAATTAATTACATAAAAAAGAACTGTAATTGAGAGATTAGTAAAAGGAATTTAGGCTTAACTTTTGCCTCTTCCTCTCTTGTCCAAATTGTGAGAACTATCTTTTCTTCCTCCATTTCTGACAATAACTCAGACTAACTAATAATAAGGTGCTCGGTACATTTTTACTTGGTGTTTTCCTTTTCTTGAATTTTTTTTCATCCCAGCACATAAAACAGTGACTTCCTCTTCCCTACCCCCAACACTTTTCAGTACTGTTTAGGATTTTTTCCTACTTCAGGTCTTTTGGATATCACCCAGGTAGAATATAAAGGTCAGTAGGCCAGTAAGGTACAGTCCAGATGAGTCTCTTCATTAAGTGCTGCTTACAAGTTGCTTCAAGGATATTTCCTCTAATGCCAAAGGGAATATGATGGCAAAACATCTCTCTTAGGTTCTTCTGACAATGAAATCAAGGCAAGAAACAGATTTGACCTGGTTCCATCAGTTCCAAAAGGGCCTGGTGTAGCATGTCACTGGTTTTGCCTCCAGTTTTGGAAGTAAATTTCTTTAGGCCCTTTTTTTCTTCAAAGATCAGATTACTTCAATGTAATGATTCATATATTCTTCTCCATAAAAAGACCTTAAATGCAAGTTGTTGTCTGAGCCCACTGACCACACTGCTACAATTACCTTGTCTAAAATCAATTCCATTCCAAAATATTTTGGAATAATCTATCTCAGAAGAGTTTCTTTCACACCATTCTTGTGGAAGCTGCCAGACAAAGTCCAATCCAGCTGAGTTTATCAGAAACCACAGGGTATCCATTAGTTTTGATACCCAAAGAATTGACAGGTCTTTGTTATTTTGCTGTCTGCTCTGCAGGGGTACTTACCATGAGGTGAAACAGGCATTTATCTTCAAGGAAGGTAGAATTTTGTTACATATCTTTTTCTGCAGCCTAACTTCAAAACAGCTCTCACAGCCTTTGTGTGCCTAGCCAGTGCTATAGGATAGTGTACGCATTTCTTTTACAAGTTATGTTTTATGACTGAACTCACACAGATAATAGAACTCCAAATACTGAATCTGTCGCAATTGCTTTCAAAAATTCACGGGGCAAGAAGGTCCTAAGGCAAAGCAGGCATTATTCTAGAGCAGGGACATTTACACAGTTTGTGACTGAGTCTCAGAAAACAAAAAGTATTGTGTTATATTACAAATGGGGTATGGGACAAAACAGCCTTAAAGCAATGTGGTATTTACAGTCTTCTTATATTTTATATTGGGAATTTGTTTTTCTTTTTCTTTGCATTTAAACTTCTACATCAGCTTTCATTTTCTTGAAAGAGTGAATAAACTCTTTGGCGGAAGTTCACACTTGCTTTTCTGCAGAGAACAGACAGAGCAATATTTCAGTCTGATCACTGATTTAGATTTCATTGTATTAATCGTCGTGTGAACTGCTGGTCCATGTGGCTAATTATAGCAGCAAATCTTTATTCCCTTTTGCTCAGGAAAGTTGTTAATAAAAAACCTACTTTCTTATCAGAAAGGTACTATGAAAAAAATCCTGTGGGTTTTTTTTCACTTTGTATTAATTTCCTTTCTCTTTCTGAAGCAAGAATGAAATTAGCATCGGTTCTTTAAATTAGAAATGACTTGTGTTGTTTTTTTTTGTTCTTGTTGCTTAGCAGCAGCAATGCAGACACATGGGTGGGTCTGCTTCCAGAGCACTTCTACTGGGATTTGAGCTCTTCAGGGCATTTTCCACATTATCGAGACGATGTTGAATCAGACATTCTTGTAAAAAAGCCCAAAAAACTAATCAAGATCCTGAAGTTAAGTCTCTGATACTTATTTTAACTGTAAAGTGGTTAAAGGAAAGGACAGATAAATATTTTTGAGATGATGCCTGCCAAGCAAGACAAATTCATGTGTCATGGTGTCAATGCATTTTTTAATTCGATAGTTGCATATAATTTTCTTTTGTGCCTTGTTTTATGCAAACAAGACAAATTCTATGAACTGAAATAATTTGAGAATCTGACAAGATTAGGAATTAAAGATGTAAATTTTCTTAGGAGTATCTACTATTAAGTGGTTGAAGTTGTAAGTGATTAACAGTTCTATTTGCTGTGAAAGTCTAAACCCCTGAAAGTGCAGGGAATTCAGTCCTGCTATCTGGTCTTTGCATGTTTGCTATAAGGGTATGCCTGCAAAGACAGCATTAAATCAATATCCTTTCTCTATGATTTCTGGACTTTGAGACCAGAAATTTATATGCAGCATCTGACTGCTGGAGGTCACAGAAGATTTGCTTACACCCCTTCTGCTACAGCTCAGTTGCTTTAGAGGATTTAGGAGAGGAACAAACTTCAGACTCTCTATATATCTGCATTACATATCCAATTGCATCCTCATTGAAAAAGAGGAATATGCAGGAAAATGTACTTAGGT
>WBNO01032661.1:0-26220 GCA_013400575.1 Peucedramus taeniatus
TTATATATAATATAAATGTAATATATATAATTCTGATTTATATATAGAATCCAGGTTTTTGATCTTCAGAGGTAAAAACTCTCTCCTTTAACTTATTAGCATTTCCTGAACTGACTAATGAATGTTAAATCTAAATCTTCCTAGATAACATTTAAATTCCTTGAGGTTAATTTCACTTGGAGCAGCAAAGCATTTTTCAATGGCTAGCTGTTCTACCACAACAGAAACAATTTCTCATATGCTAATTGTGGAAAATATCCACCTTTTTTTTTTTTTTTTTAATGTGGCTAGTCTTCATTTTTTCACTTTAGGGAACAGGATACAACAGATGTCTGTGACATCTTTTCAGGATACATTAAATAAATTTTAAATTCTCCTGAGATTAAGATACAAAGTAGGAATTGAGTTACACTGTTATAGAATCAGATTCATTGTGGCTGGAAAAGACTTAAGATCATCCAGTTCAACCATTAACCTAACGCTGGCATCTTTGCCACTAGACCATATCCCAAGCACCAAATTTAGATGTTTTTTGAATACATTCAGGGATGGTGATTCTACACTATGATCACCCTTTAAGTGAAGAAATTTTTTCTAATATCCAGTGGCATTTTTCCTTGGCACATTTCCTCTCATCCCGTTCTAGTGATGTGCTTTCAGGAATGCCTGGGTCCTCATGGGCAGATGAGGACCTTTATTATGGGAACAAGGGTACTGAACCATTAGGCATGCCAAAGATTATGTGACAGAGTTTTATGAGCCTCCAAGATCTGTAATTTTTGACTCTAATAATTTAATAGGCTTTGTAGATTGATCTTCACCATCTCATAAGTCTCATAAAATGCACTGGATCTGCTCTGCATGTGTCATTCACATAGCCTTTCCAAGTTTTAATTAAGTGGAGTAGTAGATTTTTGCTTTTAATTCAGAAAATGTAACTTACAGTAGAAAGTATGACAGTCTCTGAACTTGCTTGGACAAAGCTCTGCCACTTGATTGCTCTTCAACTTTCTAAAAATGACCAGACAGTAACCACTGTTGTGGGGTTATAGCATTTCAATGGTAGAGCTGTTTCACTTTTAAACCTTTCCAGCAGTACACAAGGTTAGCATTAAATAAACATGAAGTGTTAGAACAGTAGAGCCATGTAAACAAAATATATCTATATTTAAAGGTAGATAGGCAATTGCCCAAGTATCTAATAGATTCTGCATCATAGGAACACAAAGGCTCTAATAAAATTAAAATATTACCAAATGGAATTTAATACCATAGATCTTTATAATGATGTCACCAACACAATTGGATTAGATTTTTTTTAATCTTAACTTGTAATGATTATTATTCCACATGGAATCAAATTATCTTGCAAAAGCTAGTTTTCATTGATGGTTATGTCATTGGTTTCACTAATCAGCATATATCAGTTATAATGAAGAACCTGAAAAATATTAAATAAATTAATATGCTGACAAAGAATGTCATATTCTGAGAGTGCTATTCAGAACCTGCTACATCAGAGTTACCAAGGAAGTAAAATGCTTAGCAGGTTTTTTGGTTTTGGATGAAGGGGTCTTATTTAAAATGTTTATTTATATTTTTGTGACTTGGATGCTGTGACCTTAACAGTTCAAAAATTAAAACCACATAAACTAATGCCAAAAATAGATATTGATATACTAGGCTTTCACTTAGTACATCACTAATGTCTATAATATTTTAAGCTCATACTACTTTTAGTTTAGAACTTCAGTTTTCATGAGAATATTTAAATAAATTAAGAAATAGTGCATCTGATTTTCATATTAAATCATATTGGCAGTATATTTTCTGAACTGATAAGACATGAAAGAAAATTTTGACTTTGGTCAATTCCCAAGATATTTCAGTCTGAATTATTGCTGCTGCGCTACACTGAATTCAAACCTCTTGTTTTTATGCTGCATTTTCCATATCAGCTGTGCATCATATAAGACTACACCCCTTTTACAATACTAACTTCTAACTTCTTGTAACTTGTAACTTCTTCCCTAAGGAGAATGGACTTTTCAGCCCATTATGAACTCCCATTAGACAAAGGACCAGTATTTATTAATATGCTTATGGTCTGGTAATCTAGCCAAATCCCAGATTCCATCTGGAAACCTGAACCTGGGATCCTGAATCTCTAACCAAATTTCAGACTTTATCTGAGAGCGAGCTCCATCTGACCTACATAATCCAAAAACCTGTGCTTCCTCCAGCACCAGATGGCAGCCTGGTATCACCATTACAAAAGGGGCATTAAGGCTGGGGTGTTCAAAGGACAGCGGAAAGAGATCTGCGTGTCCTCCTCCTTCAACTTTGCCAGTGGGAAGAGAGATAAGCAAGTGCTGCTTTATGGGGAGAGAAGACAGCAGGTTAAGGATAGAAGAGACTGTGACTATGGGTACCATCTCATACAGCGTACTGAAATCTTAGTATGAGACTTCTAGATAACTAAGTCAGACTTTCACAATCTAAAAAAAAATTTACTTGCATCTTTTGATTTATTTTAAAAAATAATAATAGAGTTTAGGATAGGAGGCTGCAGATTAGCCATATTATAGTCTAATTAATTGTGAATATGATGTGGCATTCTGGGATTTCATACTCTAAGGATGAGTGTGAAATGATTAATATTATTAATTAAGGATTAATATTTTTTCCCTATATTGGTGAAGGATTTTGTCTCACACCTTGCATATATTCTTTTTCACATCCAAGAAGATTCAAGAAGCCTAAACCTGTACACAAAACAGGCACAATTTGCTAGATGCATGTACACATCTTGCTCCCCCTGACTTAAAAAATCTTTCAACACTGTCCAGGAAGGTCCTTCATCCTACAAACCCTGGAACTTCTAGGCATTAGGCCTCATCGTATGTATAACATTTTCTTCTTACCATGGTATCTAGGAAAACCAAAACTCTAGCAGCCTGTAAACCAATTCATTATTAATTACTCCACCTTTCTTTCTTTCTTTCTTCCTTTCTTCCTTTCCTTTTTTTCTTCCTTTCTCTTTTTCTTTCCCTTTTTTAGGGGTCTTTATTAAGGCTTGTTTACCTATCCAAAATGAAGTTAGTAAAATGAGGGGACCTCATCCCCCCCATCTTGGGGACCTAAAAATGTTGATAGCAATATGCAGATTCATCAGGTCAATGCATGGCTCTGAGGTTGGCACAAGCAGAAAATTCTGGGGGTTGTAGCCCCTGTATGATGGGATGATCTACTCAACACTTTTGTCTATTGACATCTGATGGGTCTACTGACACCTTTGGCCCAGTCCCAGGGATTTGACATCACTGATGTAAGTGAAACCTGTTGGGATGAGTGCTGTGACTGAAATGCCCTATTAGACAGTTCCAGGCTCTTCAGGAGTGAAAGGCAGGGCAGAAGGGGCAGAGGGGTGGCACTGTGTGTAATAGAAGGGTTAGAACATATGGAGCTCACAGATGGCAACAGCACAGTTGAAAGCCTCCAGGTGAGAATCAAGGGGCAAACAGATAATTCAGATGTCACCATGGGACATCTATTACAGACCTCCTAGCCAGGATGATGATGCTGATGGATTATCCCTTGAGGACTTAAGGGACATTTCCAAGTCAACTGCCCTAGACTTAACTTCCAAGAATTAACTGGGAGAATCACACAGCTGGTATAACCCAGGCAAGAAGATTCCTAAAAGGCCTGGATGAGAACTTTATGGAACAGGTCCTAGGGGAGCTGACTTGAAAAGATGTTACCTTTGACACCAGACTGAGGCCCTGTTTCTAGTGGGGGGTCCACATGGATCATCTTTGGACTTCTGCTCTTCCACTTTTTCAGAAATGACTTGGACACAGGACTGGAAGGGACACTAAGCAAGTTCACAGATTATACAAAACTGGGAGGAGCTGTTGGCTCCCTCAAAGGCAGGGAGGCCCTGCAGAGAGACCCTGACAAATGAGAAGACTGGGCAATCACCAGCTGCATGAAGGTCAACAAGGGGAAGTGCTGGATCCTGTACCTGGGATGAGGCAACTCTGGATGTACAGACAGGCAGGGGAATTAGATGCTGGAGGGCAGTGCCAGGGAAAGGGACCTGGGGGTCCTGGTCGATGTCAAGCTGAACATGAGCCAGCAGTGCCCTGGCAGCCAGGAGGGCCAACCCTGTCCTGGGGTGCATCAGGCACAGCCTCAACAGGCAGGCAAGGGAGGGGATTGTCCCACTCTGCTCTGAACTGGGGCAGCCTCACCTTGATTAATGGAGTCAGTTTTGGGCACCACAATCTAAGATATTTAGCTGTTAGAGAGCATCCAGAGGAGGAGAATAAGGATGGTGATTGAGGGAAAGGCTGTATGAGGACTGGCTGAGGTCACATGGTCTGTTCAGTCTGGAGGAGACTGAGAGGAGACATCATTGCAGTCTACAACTTCCTCATGAGGGGAAGAGGAGGGAGGAGCTGGCACTGATTTATCCTCTCTGGTGACCAGTGACAGGACCCAAAGGAACAGCCACAAATTGCACCAGGAGAGGTTTCGGTTGGAGAGTAGGAAAAGGTTCTCCACCCACATNAGAGGCACTTTGGATTTAAAAGGCTGCAAGTAGCAAAAATATAGAATCACAGTGCAAATTGTCACAATGGTGCAGTATTGTATAGTGTGGATACATACTGGTACTGACTCTGGTGATTGTCTGGTTTTTCTGTTACTTGTCTAAGATTTACCCCTAGCACTTCCCAAGTATGGAAAATATGAGCTGCCCCAGCTGTTTAAATTGTGCTGTTTCCACAGCAGGAATGCAACCCTTCTCACGTAGATAACAGAACGACAATTTTCTGGGTTTAAATTATAACACTTCAGGAAAGTAGTCACCATGACAATCTCAGTTTCTTACTTTCCTAGCACAACATTTCGTTCTTTCCTACTGCACTGCTTTTGGCTGTGATGGAGCTCATTTTCTTAGCTGATGAAGTGCTGCTTTTTGCACTCAGTATGAGAATAATGTTGATAACATGTTGATTTATGATAATGTTGGTCTATGTAAAGGTGAGCATATTTATGTCCTAATAGAGCCCCTGTCTTGTTTATACTGATTACAGGCACAGAAGAGGAAAACAAGGAAAATGGAGGGTAACATGTCTAACAGGAAACTCACATAAATCAAATCTGATTAAAAGAAAACTGGAAATCAGAAAACGTGTTCCTTGCTGTTAAAGCATTCAGCTGTGGAACAGATTTCCAATGGATAGGATGAGAATATGTCTGTTAGACCCAGTGTAATAACACAGGATACAGTTTACAAAAGGGAAGGTTGGAAAGGTAACCTGGTCCAACCTCTCTGTCCAAGCAGGGTTATCCTAGAGAACATTGAACAGGATTGTGTCCATATGGATCTTAAATATCTCCAGTGAGGGAGACTACACAAGCTCTTAGGACAACCTGCTTCAATGTGTTGTCACCTGCACAGTGAGAAAGTTCTCTCTCATATTTGGGGAACTTTTTGCTAATCAGTTTCTGTCCATTGCTTCTTGTCCTACTGTTTGACACCATGGCCTTGACACTCTCCCTTATCATATTTATATAGATTGACAAGGTCCTCTCTCAGCTGTCTCTTCCCCAAAGCTGAACAGGCACAACTCCCTCAGCCTTTCCTAACAGAGATGTTCATCATCTTCAGAGCCCTCCACTGGACTTGCTCCTGCAGCTCCAGGTCTTTCTTGTAATGAGAAGCCCAGAACTGGAAACAGCACACCAGGTGTGGCTTCACCAGGGGTGAGTAGAGGGGAAGAATCACTTCCCTCCACCTGTTGGCAATCCTCTTCCTAATGCACCCCAGGATTGTGTTGGCCTTGTTGGCCACAAGAGCTCACTTGGACAGCTTGTTGTCCATCAGGATCCCCAGGTCCTTTTCATGGTCTGAGAGCTGCTTTCCAGCAGGTCAGTCCCCAGCCTGTACTGCAGCACAGTTATTACTCCCCGGCTGCAGGACCCTGTTTTGCCCTTGATGAATTTCAGACACTTCCTCTCCAACCTGTACAAGTCCTTCTGAAGGGCTGCACAGCTCTCTAGAGTATCAGCAACTCCTCTCAGCTTTGTGTTAAACAGTTTCTCAAAGCAGGAAGCTGCCTTGGAATCCCTTTCAGTTTTTGTTTCAACAGTTACCCTTCTGTTGAGCCTAATAACATCTGATTCACTGAAGATTTCTTCCTATAAAGGCATCAACTCAAAGACATACGGAGATGGATAATTTGCCGCTTTCATAGTAGCTTTCAGAAGCAATCATTCTGAAGATTAAAATGTATGTCTAATACCCCATTTGAACTTGTCTGTCTTCTACATACATACTGGTTCTTTTTATGAATTTCTCAGTCTGATTAATGAGCCCATTAGCACAAAAACGTAAAAGCCTCAAAATAATCTCATGGGTCTTTAATAACTCAAAGGGGCTGAATGGTTATGGCCTTGCTTTTACAATTCATTCACAAGTTGTAATGCTCAGGAGTGAAAACAAGATACTTAATCATTAACACTCTTCTTTGTGGTAGCACCTAAGAATATACTTGTAATCTCATAATCATTCATTGACCTATTCTGACCCTACTTAGCCTTGAAATGTGATGGAATACAGCACAAAGCAAGGGCTCAAGGCATATGCAAGATCATGTCTATTAAAAAAGCCTCTACTTTAATAAATGATTAATAAATACTGCAATTAATATAGTATTTCAAAAGGTAATTGGAATGTCAGTCAGAGCACCAGAGTGAAATTTTTTTTTGCATTCCTGTTCTTCAAACTTGAAGTAAAAACAGGTAACCATTAAAATCAAAATGCATTCATGGTTAATTGCAATATCATAGAGGAAAAATGCATTTCTCTTTGACTCTCCACACCATAAAGATTTGCAACAATACTGTTTCTTTTATCTTCACTTTGCATCTCAAAGCTTATGTGTTTTGTGTCATGTCATGTACACTGTTTCTGGAGAATGTTTCAGTTAAAGTTTTGTTAGAGGAGTGAAATATACAAATGGTAGTTTATGTTAGTATTTCTTATACAGTAGTCATTTTAAATGAAAGCAAATATTTGAGATATCATATTAGAGACATATGAAAACATTAACATTTCTGATTAATTTATAGTAAATCACTGTACTGAAAATGTATATACCAGCCAAGAGCATTCTAGGAAAGAAAAAACCCATTACAGGGAAAAGACAAAGTTCAGAAAGGCCTGAGTTATGTGCTTGAATCATTCTTTGATAGGCTCTCTTTTCTGTCATTGAACTCTGATTGACCTTTCAACTAGAATCCAGAATAAACTGAAGCATTCCTGAGAATTTTAGTACAGAAAAAGAGAATATGTATCGAATTAGACAAACATGATTCTGGGAAAGAACCACCTCTCAGCTGAAAGGGGACTTCCAAAGATTTTCACATTATAAGCAAGTTTGAAGAAACTCATATGGTAATCACTTTCTGACAGCACTTACAGCCTTCAAGGACATTATTAAATCCAGGATAATGCTCAAGAATCAGTATCATGATACAAATTCAATTAAGATGGGTCTTCTTCTAGATGACTAAAATTTTTGCACTCCACAATATTTCACAAAATAGAACCATTCACACAAAGATTTCTGACCATTAACAATGGAATTTCCACGCTCATTCCAACAAAATAATGGTATATAATGTAAAACAAGCACTGTACTTAGATTTTAAGTGATTGTCAAGATGTAAGGCTGCTGAAAAATTGTCACATTAGGTTGTTTGATAAAACACTTTAAAAAACTATTAAATGAATGCTAAAAATATTTTAATCTACTGTATAAATCCCAAAAGACAAATTTCAGATTGAAATGAAATTGTAAAACATTTGTCATCCTGCACATAATGTTGATTATACTGACAGTTATTCTTGTTTTATTGCTGCTTTGAAAATTATGAATTTGGAAGGAACAGACATTGTGTTTCACTCTTTCCAAGAGTGTAAGTTAACATCAAATAATCTCATGTTGTCAACTAACTGTAATGTGCATTAATTTCTTAGTGTAAGTTCTTTATTTGGAAAGGGAAGGAGGCAAAGAGAACTTTATAGCTGTGGTTTGCTGTTGATTTTTTAGGAGTATTTTTCATTAGCCTGTGTTCAAGTTCATAGAAATACAGAATCACTAAGGTTGGAAAAGTTCTCTAAAATTATTGAATCCTATCCAGCACCATTGTGTTCACCACTAAACCAAACTCCCAAGAGCCATATCCACACACCTTTTGAACACTTCCGGGGTTGATGATTCCACCACTTACCTGGGTAGCTTATTTCAGTGATTGAGCACTCTTTCAGTGAAGAATGTTTCCCTAATACCCAATGTAAACCTCTCCTTGTGCAACCTGAGGCCACTTCCTCTTGTCCTGTCACTTGTCACTTTGAAAAGAGATGAATCCCTTCCTCACAGTAACCTCCTTTCAGGTGAGCTGTAGAGTGCAATAGGGTAACTCCGAGTCTCCTTTTTTCCAGGAACCCCAGTTCTCTCAGACACAACGCATAAGATTTGTGCTCCAGACCCTTTACCAGCTCCTTCTCTGGACACACCTAAGGTCCTCAGTGTCCTTCTTGCAGTGAGGGGGCCCAAAATTGAACATGGCATTTAAAGTGGGGCCTCACCAAGTACAATGGGGCATTCACTGCCCTGGTCCTGCTAGCCACACTGTTGCTGAGACTGGCTAGGATGCCACTGGACTTCTAAACCACCTGGGCACACACTGGATCATGTTCAACTGGCTGCTGACCAGCAGGCCCAGGTTCTTTTATGCTGAACAGCTTTCCAGCCACTCTTCCTCAAGACAGCAGTGCTGAATGAGATTTTTGTGACCCAAGTGCAGGACCCAACACAAATAGATATATAGTATTTTCTAGAAATAAACAGAAACTATTACATTATATTTACACCTGAAATTATGCTACCTAATGCATCAGAATAGAAACAGAAACATTCTTTAAAATGAAGAATTTGAAATTCTGTGAAGATTTGTTGAATTTTTAGCAGTGGACCTTCTGATTCTCTCATGCTTTAGAAGCTACTCATTATATTTAAAATTTTAAATTTATTCAGATAAATTTATTGATAGCTGATAAAGTCTTGGACAGAATTTAGGTATCTAGGTGATACACAGTGTTTAAATGCTCATGGGACATAAAAGGGCTGCATGGGGTTAGAACATGAGACATTTGTGACCGGTGACCAAATGTAATTTTGAAAATGATTAGAAGGAGTTTAAATGGTGAATATTCTATCTTCTCCATGCATTACAAATTTTGAAAATTTCTTATTTTAGTGATTTCTTGTATGAGGTGCTTAGAAGATCTTTGATATGTTCTCTTCAATTTATTTAACAATAGTTTGAATCTATTTAGGTTTTGCCTTCACAGAATTCCTTTCAGCCAACTAGACAATCTAAGCACATGACCATAAAAGGCAAATATTCCTTTCTTTGTTGTTTTTTTACTTTTAAACCTGTGGCTGAAATAGATTTGATGAAATCTCCATTCTTGACTTGAGGGAAATAATATGCTATTCTTTATTTCAAGGTCATTTGTGTCTTAACTATCTCTTAAAGCCTTTCCAGTAATTTTTTTTCTTCTTACTAAGAAAGATACTGCAAAGCAAATACAACCTTATTTAAAATAAGCAAAATTTCAGCTAACTTTGAATTTTACTGAAAACTTGGAAGTGTTGATAAACTCTGGAAGTTCTTGTCACTTCTCAATTTTAGTTAAACATAAAAACAGACAGCAGTAGATATTATTCTGCACTTCTGCTTCCTTGTACAGCAACATTCTGAATGAAAACGAATCAAAGTATCTGTATTTTCATATATATACACTTTCTCCAACAGGTACTTGACAAAAATCTTTAATAAGAGCTACTGAATTATGTAATGCATTTCCAAAATATGTTCTGGATTTCACTTCTTAAAAGGAAGAGGTTTTTACCAAGCATACAATAAATAAGGCAGTTGTAGTACATCTCAGCATGTCCTGATGCATATAACAGATTAAGAATGTTAAGACTTAAGAACATATGCTTAGAATATATGTTATCCAAATGCAATTTAGCTACCAAAATGTTAAAAAAAAAGTGGATTTTAATTCAGGAATTTCTTCTGCAGAATTCATTAATCTATGCTGATGTGTATAAAATTTTTAATGAGAAAAGTGCAAGTGTTTAAAAACCAGATTGTAAAATCCTTTCTGTGGATGTACATTTTCATAACTTTCAGGAGGAAGCCATAGCAATACATTTCTAAGATTCACTGCAAATAGCTAAACTATCAGGTGTACTTCAGAATAAATTCTTAAGTTAATATATTTCTAAAATTGTTATCAAATCCTAATTAACATAAAGTTTATTTCATTTCCTAGGAATTTCACAACTCTAGCTCAGAATTTGTCTAAACCTATGCCAAGCTGTTTAACAACCATCATACTCCGAACTCCATATAAGTTTTATACCTGAATTAAACTGGTTTAAAGAAAAAGTTTGGATGTCTCTAAAATATGGATCCTCAGAAGAGTAGCAGAGAAGTTTAGCAATACTTTTAGTTCCTGCTCTGTGTGTCAGTACATGATTCATGTCTTCAGAATCAAAACAATCAGTATGTTGTCTTATGAAAAGCACAAGACTGATGGAAAATTGGTTTGAATACAATCTTGTCACAGGTCCAATTCCAAGTAGAAGGAGACATTTTATAACAGCTAGTGAGTTCCATAGTTTTGACAGTTTTCCCTTATGTGAAGAGACTGCATGTACAAGTTGTTATTTTCTAAATATGTAGCATAATTTCTGTGTGAAACGCTAATTATTAACTCCACAATAAGCTCATTACAGGATACAACAGAATTTACAGTTACATTCCTAGGCTGATAGTTTTGTCTTTTTGAGTCACAGATATAGTTTTTACTGCTCTGACCACAAATTTTTCAGAAGAATGTGCTTAGTTTATAACGTCTAGAGGCTATTATTTAGTAATAATTTACAAGAATTACCACATTTCTTTTAACTTATCTTGATTTCAATTACAAGAGTAGTATATGCATAATTATGGGTATTATCAATTAAATGGTGTTTTTCATAATTAGAACTTGGTCAGTAATGCCCCAAAATATATAAATTCATATAGAAATGCATGTGTATATGGGCATGTGCATGTATGAACACACATTTATATAAGACATTCCACCACAGGCTTTTGAATCTGTTTTGAATCATAGCTCTAATCTCATGAAATTTCTGCTGAAAATTGAAAATTGCATAGCACCACAAATAAGTTCATCTGAGTGTTATGTGAATATTACATTTTCCCTTGATTGCACAGCGATGGAATGTAGGAAATTCAGACTTAATTGCATCAGGTTGACTGATGAATCAGGATGCTCACAGCCTTGTTGAGTCTAGCTTGGAATATTTCCAGGTACAGAGATTCCACAGCCTCTCAGAGAAAACTACTACAATGAGTACTACTCTCACTTTGAAGACGTGGTTTTCACTTGGAAACTTCAACTTAGGACTGGTGCCCAATGTCCCCTCATTGTGCACCTTCAAGAAAAGAATTATTTTTTACCATAACCCCTGACAGGCAGCTGAAAATACCATCTCTCTTAGGTTTCTTCTTGAATGCCCTCTCAGGTTCTCTTCAGATATTGTGTGTTTCCTGTTTCAGCTTCATAGCTGGTTCAATTTGTTCATCAATTGAAATGCCACCAGCTGGAAAATGCATTCCATTATGGCATCATGAGTAGAGGGGAGTAATAATTTCTTTCAATCCTCTGGCTAATGCAACTGAGTATATGCTTGGTCTTCATACACATGCAGCACACACCTTCATCAGAAGAGAATATTTTAATCATTTCAGTAGAGAACCCACACATTAAAACTGATAATGTTGACTTTAGCTGCATGTCATTCAGATGGTCTGTAGACTGTGTGTTGCTTTCCATTTGGCAATCCAAACACTTGTATAATAACTTTTTAAAAATAAAATCTTAGAGAAAAATTTTTTCATGTAAGACTAGACCAAAATAAATCCAAAACATTCTGGTATGTTTTACATGTGAAGCAGGAACACCGATTAACCTTTAGGAGCATTCCAGAAAATACAAAGCACCCTACATGAAACCAAAAAAAAGAACAAACTTCCCCCACCCCTGCAAACAACAGCAAAACCAACAATAAACAACATAAGGCATCTGAGATATAATAAAATAAAACAGCTTTGCCTCAGCTTGAATTTATCCATAGCAAACTATAATATTACTACATGCTGACTAAGAGGCCTTCTGTATAAATTAAATATGTGGGGATTTGAGGTGTCAGCACCTTCTTGGCACATATTGGAAGTTTAAGAAAACGAAAAGGATATAACTGTCTAAGAAACAGCTTTTAACTTTTAGTTAAAAGTCTTAAAAACCTAGTTCAATGTAGGATACAGAATCAGGGAATTAGACTATACTACCTTTAGGAAAGACTTTAATGAAACACAAGTGAAACCATTAATTCTCATTAACCTTTGTATTTTGAGGAAAAGCAATTTCCTTTCCTGCCTGGCTGTGATAGCAGCATCCTCAGGCTTTACTGTATTTTGTTTAACCCTACTGAATCAGTAGCTACACTGGCTAGATATAACCCTGCTGAAAGGGTTTGAAGGGATGGATGTTTCTTTAGCTAATGTTAGTAGTGCACAGCACTTCACCTTGTGAAAAACTATATTAGTGTTAAGCACAAAACACTGCTATTACAACAATAAAAAATCTGACAAGTCTAAACCTATTTAAGACTTTGCACTAGGCTATACTGAACTACCAGTGCCACCAGGAAAATTTGGTTTTGTGAAACTGCAGATTTAAACAAACACATTTTACCAATTACATATTTTTTTTTTAATTTAACTAGCATAAACAGAAATCACAATTCAACTCCTTAATTGCTATAGGAAGTGATACATAAAAAGCCCAGATGTATTTTAGTTTTACAAACAGAAAAGATTCTCTGCAATTCTATTAATCATCAGTACACAAGAACAGCAGTATTTATGCCAAAGGGTAAAGTATGCCTGTCAAACTTCGCATTTAGAAAGATCAGTTTTAATCATAAGAAGTTTAAAATAACATCTCAGAATTGACAGGACCTCAAAATAATATAATGAAAATAGGTGAAAAATATTGTTATTTTTAATATCATGTATTTTCAGTAGGATCTATTTTATAAATCACATCAGATTAATTTCTTGAGCAGTCTTGTCTAAGCACTCTAGTCAACTCATTGTCAGCAGGGAAGACTATAGAATTCTAACGCAGATGTTAAAAAAATCATAACAGACATTGATGGAAATGTGCTGATGAGAAAAGGTTCAGAAAGATGAGCTGAGTTTCATAGATATTTTCATTATTAATTTATCAAAATATACAAGCCTAATTAACTAATTGCTGAGCTAAAATAAAAATATTGATAAAAAGAAATTTTTTTTTACCTTCCAAAGAGTAGTTTTTATAATTAATAATTTAGTTAAGATGTAGTCACAGAATAAGGTGGTAGAACTTGAGAGTCCTTTTTCATTACTGACTCTAGTGATGATAAAATATTCCAGTGGACATAAAAGTTTAAGTTTTGCTCCAAGACTGCAGATTGTTTCCCTAACATAAATAATTAGTTAAATTTAAAAAAAATTGAGCAGCATTCCTTTACTTACAAATAAGCACCCTTAATCTTGCACAGAATACTCCACATATCTGATTAAATTTAAATTTCATTTGATGTCAATTCAGAAATAAAAATTAAACACTAGGCAAAGTAAAAATAAAATGTTTTGGTAGTGAGTGCAATCACATTAAAGCAACACCATCTAGAACAGATCACAATCTAAAAGATATGAAAGTTGTGATACACTAGGAAATAAGTTTTTGTTTACATGTATCTATTAAATCTACATTAACATGAACTCATGAACAGTGTTTTGTCTCTTGCATTCAGTAGCTAAATAAACCTGTAAGTCTTCTTAAAGCTTTCCCAACCTAGGCACCTCTAATCTCAGTAGGCTAGAAACCTGTCAGATAAAATTTGCATAATTATAAAGCCTGTAACATTTGTCATACTGAAAAAAGGAGATATAGGTTAAATAAATACAAATGTTAGCTAATGCTTAGAATAAAACAAATCTGAAAAATGTGCAATTATTTTATTTTCTTCTTATTAACAGGACTGTGTTGCATAAAGATATATAAGGGATATATAATGGAAATTAAATGAAAATGAAAAGGATATTTTTTATTCTAAGCTTAATCAATGAAGAAAATGTATTATACATGGCAATATTTATACCTCACTTTTCTTAAATCAATCCATGACAGTTTTCCTATTATGAAAGGAATGGATGAATGAAACTGCAACCTGCTCCTTAACAAAACAAATAAATGTGCTGAATAAATATTAAATCACTATAGCAAATAAGAAATCACTGCTTACTCAACTAATGAAAAGGGAGTAACTATCCTTGTTTATGTGGAACTGCATGCACCACTAGAATTTAATGTCTTTGTTTGAAAGGATGACCTTTTCCACTGAAATCTGAAAAAAAAACAACCAAAAATAATTTAAATACTTTCACAACTTCTTAAGTATCTGGCCTCTGGAACACAATTCAGGAGCCTGTCTTTGATGTTTAGGATTTCTACATTTACAAAATCATCTAAACAGTGAAATTTGAATAGTTGTAGCAATGGGGCTACCTCTGGCTGGTGACTGGTCACATATCCCTGATCTAGGTGCAGAAGCTGAATGAACTTCAGCTTCTGCACCTAGATCAGGTGCAGAAATGAGCAGGAGAATTACTCTTTGAAAGGAACAAGTGGTGTTCACTCGTCTCTATAAATGAGGATGTGGAAGCCATATTTTATATAATCATTACAAAGAATTGTTTTATATTTTTTCTCTAAGTAGCTATTGTTACTGTGAGATTGAAGACAGATGACATTTAAATATCATATACTTAAATTATAATAGTTTGGAGAACCTTCTATTTCTCCACTGATGACAGAAGAGGCCTGTAAACCAAGCTTAGACCAGGCAACTAACATTAACATAACCAAGTCATGCAAGCTAAGTCTGGCTTTTCATTTATATTCTGAATTTTAAAAGGTGAATAATAAGTGTGCACTGGTGTAAGTATGAATTCATGGGCTAATATTTTTTAATTGGGACAAGGCTATTCATTACTGACAATTATATTTGCAAGGAAAACTGAAAATTATAAGTGGGCTGTATGCATTCTTTAATGCCCTGTCACTTACTTAAACATATTAGAAGTATCAGGACATTTTTGTGGTCTAATGTTGTGTCATTTTCTACCGTGCTTTTCAGCTCCAGATACAAAAGTTTAAGGACATTAATAGAAGCAAAACACAAAAAAAGAATTATCATTGTTTCTATTAGTTTAATAATATGCCTAATTTACCACCTGAATTCTATAAAAGGATTGAAGTTCTGCTTAAATGACGCTGCATATTGTACATTTTCAGACGGAAAGATAAATTCCTAAGTATGCAAGAAAAAAAGGAAGTTGTAGGTATTCTTAGAGAAAATCACCTGGGTACACTGTCTTTTATAAATTCTCCTTAGAAACATTTTACCGTAAACAAATCTTGCTGTTCTTTCTTAAAAGGAAGGGAAACAGTTCTTTATTATCACTGGGATATAATGTTAGCAGTTAAAGATATTGCATCTCATGTAAACTACTAATCATCTGAATTTAAACTTAGATAGTTTCTAATGTGTGACATGTAAGTAGCTCATTTCTCCAGCATCAGAAATACTGACATTTGACATATAAATAAATCCTTCATTCCCTGGATAGCCAGTATGTCTATGGGAATTCACATATTTCTGTTCAAGTTTTTTTATTCCATATATAAAAGTACTTTTCAAACTAAGATATTTAGTCTATTTAAGTTTATTTAAGACTACATGAGTTATGTGTGCATGCCATACCTTCATGACACTTGACAATGAAGGTTTCAAAAGAATGGTTAGGTATTAGGATAGGCTCCAGAATCACTGGAGCACTGATGTAAATTCCTTGCATCTTTCCCTTAGTGGGTACACTGCAACCAAATTTACTTCTATTGACTGAACTGCAACATATTTCTGCACTGCAACAAATTCTATGTATCTCCTGCAAGAGGTCTCTTCTCTGTGGTGACTAATGACAGGACCCAGGGAATGGTCTGAAGTTGTGTCAGGGGAGGTTTAGGCTGGATATCAGGAAAAGGTTCTTCACCCAGAGAGTGGCTGGGCACTGGAACAGCTCCCCAGGGAAGTGGTCACAGCACCAGCCTGACAGAGTTCAAGCAGTGTTTGGACAATGCTCTCAAGCACATGGTGTGACTCTTGGGAATGGTGCTGTGCAGGGATGGGAGTTGGACTTAATGATTCTTGTGGGTCTCTTCCAACTCAGAATATTCTGGGATGCCCTGAAAAAAAGTCCACTGCCTGTAAGCTTTAGCTTCCTCCTGAGCTAAGGAATTTCCTATCTTCTCTGTGGATTCCTTGTTTAGCAAAATTTCTCTAATGGCATTCTAATCTTCTCAAATGTTCGCCCTGCTGAGCAAACTGTTAAAGAGAACTTGACCTTTGTCCCACACAATTGCACTTCACTCAGTTTTCAGTATTCATGACTTAACAAAATGGCAGCCTGCTCCTCTGTTGCACCTTTATAGCAGGAAATATCAAGCACTAACAACCAAAAAATATATATTAGCATGACACAGATATTTAGAATTAAAGGCAGGAAAATTAGTTAAGTCATTAATCAGGGGTTTTTTTAATATCAAATATATTCTGCATATGAAGTCCATCAATTACTCTGTGACTAAGAATAATTTCTGCTTTGTCTCAATTTTATTCAAACATATTCAATTTTGAGAAGAAAATACCTAGAGATGGAGAATTCAATGCTTTTCTCTGCAGTTATCCCAGCTGATTCCAGTGTTTAAGCAATCTTGTTGATGGAAAAGTACTTTATTTCCAATCCATCTAAACTGAATTGGCTCTTGCTAAGATTTCTCAACTAGATTAAAGAGCTCTTTAGTTCTCACTAGTTTCTCCCTGTGGAGATACACTGTCATCAAGAACCTTGTCTTCTTTTCTTTTTAATAAGCTGAAACAGCCTGAGAACTCTAAGATATTTATTGCAAGACATTTTCTCTTGTCCTATAATCCTGTGTGTCTCCCCTCTTCACACCCTCCAAATGTCAAGTGCTATTTAAAAATGGTGACATTAGAATTATACAAAATATCCCAAAATCTACCATCGCATCCAGAGGTTAGGTTTTTTTTTTTTCACAACACCAGACTGACACAGAAGGGTGTTCTTTAGCCATTCCACATATATATACACACATACAGACACACACACATATATATATAAATGATATTTGTGTATATATCTATATATATATAGAGAGAGAGATGACAATATATAAATATATGTATGTACAAAGACACATACATATACCTGTATCATTAGCATATATTTTGAACTCCAAGTTTTACCTTCATTTTTATAGTGGTAAATTTCCTTTCAAGAACTTCAGCTTTCATTGAAGCAAATCCTGCTCTGGTCTACATGTGGGAAACTGGTGTCATTATTATAAGCAAATTCATGTTTCTGTTAAGTTTCATGACATTTATACAATTAGTGGTAGAAACACCATCTCACTGTAATAAAACTGTTATTTTCTTGATTTAGCAATTAAAATCCTATTTTATTTCTTGCATTTGTTGGAAAGAAATAATTAAAGTCTGCTCTTGGCACTTTCCACCGCATGTCTGTATTTATGATTTCTACTTTTTCTGCACTGATTTTTTCATTACTTGTATTTTCTTAGCTCATTTTTAAGTTGTTTTTGTGGATTTGTGTTTGAGTAAACTATATTTATTTGGTTAGAATTCTCTGTGCAAGCATTTCCCCTTTTTCTGGGAATGTAGTATCTAAGTAGTTTTATACCTAAATTTATGTTAGACCTTTGATTTCAAAGATCTAGATCTCCTCACTATCTTGGTTTTTAACAGCTATTTGCTCAAGTTGACTAATTCATTATAATAACTTTTAACTTTTGCAATCAAGACTGCTAAGTGCTACCCGTCTTTTGTTTATCCTTCGTTTTATGTAAAGTCATCCCATGAATCAATTTTATCTTTGAGAAGCCAATGTTTCAATGATGGCCTCAAACCATGAGGTCATGAGGTCATGAATTTGCTTTGGCTTAGTAATTATTTGGTAAAGAAACCTGGCAACTACTATCTCCAGAAATGACTGGCCCCTACTTTTATTAGCAATATTTACTTACTACATTTTTTACATCTTCAAATCTTCCATAATGACAATCCTTCATAAAATCTCTCACTTCGGCTACTTGAAAGACAACAGCATTTATTTAGAAGTCTAGTTCTACAGGTCTCCAACAGACACTTTTCACTATTTTAATATTCTTACATTTTCAATTTATCAGATTTTTTTGATAAGTGCTAATTCTTACTATTTATCTGCCTGCCACTTCATTTACCACTATTATTTTTCACTTTCTTCCTTTAATGAATGAGCCATATGATCTCATACTTGTGGAAGATATTCACAATAATCAACTTGTTGCTATCTGTATAAAATCCAGTTTCACACAGGAAATAAAGACTTCTCCAGTTAGCTGCTCTGCCTTAACCTGAGTACATAAGTAATTACATATCACTATGATATTTCTTGTCCCTTGCAGTTTCCTGTGCTCTAGCATTCTTCTCTTGGTCCCTCTTACTTAGAGCATCATTGCAAATTCAGACCCTTCATCTTTTTTCCCCATGGTATGTAACTAACTCACTTGTGGGCAAATTAAAAATAATGTTAGTGTTAAGTAACCATCCCAGGCAATTCTCTATGGTTGGTATTTCTCATGAATGCCCTGACAATCCTTTTATCTTTGACAGACTTTAGACTGTTCAATTTATTAGAACTGGGTTTTGTTTGGGTTTGGGTTTTTTTAATAAAGACTCCTTTTTATGATAGAGGACACCCACACTATAGACAAGAAAAAAACCTCACAGATGCTCTGAGAATTAATATCAAGTTAAGTAATACATATAGCTACTATCAAGATAAATAATACATATATTTATAAAATAGTAACTGAAATATTCTTAGTACTGAAAATTGTAAAATTAGCCTCTAGAGGCATATTCTTTGCACTTTGTCTGTTTATATTTTACATAATCCACCAGGGGGAGTTCTAAGAATGAAATAGGAATATTGACAACAAACATGAACTCTTGGAAAAAAAAGAATTAAAATATGCAACTTCCATTACTTACAATTTCTGTTGAGCACTAAAATTTTCAGTCAAGCCTATAACATGTAATGAGAGTTCAGTAACTATGAATTCATATTGAAGCTGAAAATTCTAGCGTTCCAAAACAATGACTTAGGGGAGAATGAAACACAGCTACTTGATATTAAGTCTAATCTTCGGTGGCTTGAGTATTTCTGAACAATTATTGAAGTAAATTATATTAAACCTTGAGTCAACTGTCAGTCTTTCATTATGGGCACTCCAGTCATACAGAACATCCTTTTAAATTCTGTTTTTTAGCAAAAGTGTTAAGTGATAGATTTCCCAACTTTTACATCCCATAGAAAAGCCCCAAGAAATATTCACACAATTCTCTATACCTTGCTCTCAGCAATGTTTCCCTTATGGAGGACACCATAAGGATTATACCATATTATTATATGCTCAACCCTGTAAAACACATTGGCTAAACAGGTGAACATCAAATATGATGTTAATATGGCACCATTTTGAACAAATAATTCCAGCGGTTGCAAGCAAAGAAGCAATATAAGTAGAGTCATAAAGGAATATGCAATACACTTAAAAAAGGTGAAACAATCTTAATAGGGTGATTCCAGAAGTATATGTGTTTGCCAGCTGGTATAAACAAGCATTAGCTTTAATGACTCTAATGAAATTATGTTCATTTAAATTACATTATTTTTTGCTACTCAAAATAATTTTTAAAGTACTAGATGTGATAATGATCTCAAAATCAAGTAAGGCTATTTCCTTCTAAGAAGCAACTGATTCATCTGCTTTTGAAGCATTTCTTAATTTTTGAAGTAATCCAGAAGCAGTCATCTTCAGACAGGCTTTTGGAACTGCAGTTCCAAAAGATTAGAAGTTATTTAATGGAATCACTCAAACAAAGAGGTTTTTTTTTCTACTTCCCATCTTTCTTCCCTTCTTTCCTTTAATTTTTGAGCCATTCATTTTATTCTGTAGGACACCTGTTTTTTGCTGCTAGGCTGCAAGTACACTGGATGTCACAAAAGTGGGGTTACATAAAATGGAGATCATTAAGTAATAAGACAAGCTTGATCATGAAAAAAAGAAAAAGAATCTCCAGATTCCAAATCCTCATGGGAGTGAGGATCAGCTATAACTCTTAATTGAAAAAAGTCTTCTCTACCTAGGGGATTGCTGCATTGATAGAAACTTCCCACTCCCTAGAAAATTTCAACACTTGCAACAATAATTACTGCTTTCATTCCATGTCAGTATTGGTTACACTTTCAGAAAATCTGGGAAACATTTTTAGGATGGTTTTAAGTGATGAGGTCAACCAGTTTTTCATTTCCATTCAGAAACTAATAAATTTCTTGGTTGTACTGATTTTGGCGGTTATAGAGCTATATTTCTTCATAGTAGTTAATATGGGACTATACATTTTTGCTTTTATTCTGAAAGCAACATTGATAACAGAGGGATGTTTTTCCTATTGCTGAGAAGTGTTTACACAGCATCAAGGCCTTTATAATTAAAATTACATTACATTGAACCTGACAACTATAATTATATATAATGCAGCTTATGTGTTATATATGTGCATAATTACATATTTATATTATATATATACATACTTATGAATGAACAGCATACCTGAACAGTGAAGCTAAAATACATTGTCATTTCCAGTAATCCTTTTGGATTTTTCAATATTTACTGCCTTTCCAGCTTAATTTCCATTACATATTCTCTGTGTGAAACAGAATTACTACTAACAAGTATTAAGGGTGCGTCTTCTTTAAGTGACCAAAAGGTGGAACCCATCATGGATGGAAAGAGAGTAAAGCATGGAGATCAAAGAGGAGAGAAGGAGGAAGGAAAGAAGGAAGGAAAGCAAGCAGCAAGCAGAGAGGACATGAAGGCAGGAAAGCAGGAAGAGAAAGAGGGAAGAGAGGAAAGGGACATGGGGAAGGTGGAGGGAGAAGGGAGAGAGAGCGGAAGGAACAGAGGGAGGAAAGAGAAGAGAAGGACACAGGGAAAGGGAAAGAAATTAATCATATTGTGAAAGACAGGGAGAGCCAAAAAAGGAAATTATGTAATTCATTACATGTAGCTATATTTCCAGGCCTAGCCTCCTGCATTTTACATGTTGGTCATATAAAAATCACACCTTATTGTTACTGTATAGTTTTGTTGTTTCTTTTTCAGAATGGGTTGTAAGAAAAAAAGCAGATCCAATGTGGCAGATGAGCTTTTCTATAAAGATTTAATTGCACTTTTTACTATTTTTAGATAAAAGTACATGGTTTTGAATATTATATATAGTGTTCTTTTGTAGCTATCATGTATTACCATGTCTTTAAAACCTGTAAGTCTAAATGGGTTACAAAAATGAAATAGTCTTTAAATTATATGTTTCCATAAAGAAAAAAAAAAAAAAAGTATTTCTGGTAAGCATTTTTTCTAGTCAATATGAGATGATCTGTTATTTCTTGGTGCCAAGAAAAAAATTCACCAGGAGCAGTTGTCAAGGAGGAGGGGGCAGGGAGAAAGAGCACCAGACAGTGTGATGCTGGAAAGTTCTATTTAATAATTGAACCAAAGCAGTGGGTAAGCTGTGTCAGGAAAAACTTCACTCTCCCACACATACAGCCCACACACAGTTCCAGCTACCAATGCTGGCCCTAAATGTGAGTTGACACAGTGGAGCCTGGGGAAATGCAGTAATTTCTGCAGCTCAGTGTTGGATGCCTGCATAACAATATGCCCCTTCTCCTGCCCTTCTGGTCCCAATCCCTGTTACTGAGGAGGTGTCACACAGGCCACAAATAAAATTAGTCCATGATGATATGATGTAACTTTCTGGCCGCTTCAGGTTTTGCTTTTCTCTTGCTTGCTGACCCACAGCCTGTACCACGGCTTATCACACTCTGTCTCTGTTAGAGTGAGTTGTGTTGTCATTGTATTGTCAGCTATGGCTCACTGTATCCAGTCACCCAAGTCTTCATTAAGGCAAGGTTGTGATGTTTCCACAACAGAAAAAACTTTCTGTAAGTCTGCAATACCACAAGAAGTTTTCTGAATGTGAATAAAATGAAACACTTGATGAAACAGCATATAAAGAGTCTCAGGATGGAGTAACATGCCAATGAAGTGGAAAGACCAAAGTCTTGTCTATTAATAAGATTCTTTTTTTCTTTAAATATCAATGGTGTTAAATGAGAACATACACTCTTTTGTTCCCCTGCCTCCAGTCTAGGAAGAAATACTTATAGGTGATGCTTTTTTCTCAGTATCTCTGTATTATGATTTCCTAACATATGTCATTATGGTATTGAGGGGTTCCTGTACATTGACAGAACACTGTAAAGCCTCAGTTTCTTATACTGCTTCAGGAAAGACCATGGCTAACCTCTAGCCTGAAGTGTTATCTTTTTTTTTCTCCAGTACTGGAAGTATCAAAAAACATACTATTTTTTGAGATTTCATTGTCTTTCTTTTTGTATGACTGCAAATTCTTTCTCAGTCAACAGAGAAATGAGATGTCTGCCCCTCATTGTACTGAACACATTATTGCCAGATAAGATCAGACTGAATATTTTCAGACTGAATGCTTTCAAACCATTTTAACAATTTGAGCCACTGATGATTTCAGAAAGCAGAGCAATGAACAGGGAAAAGAATCCTGGTGATGGAATTTCTACAGAGTAAAATTTCTACTGGTCATATACTGTTCTGTTTACTTCAACTACAGTCCAAAGACTGATTCTCTTTTTGACCATGTCTCATTTCTGTATCTTTCCTTCTCCTGTTTTTCCTACCAGAGTTCCCCACACTAGTATCTGTTCAATGACCCTCTCCAATGTTAGCTCTTTTTCACCTCCCACCAGCTACATATTCCAGTTAGACTATATTCTTTGTTGTCTGAAATGCCCACAGAAAGCAATTGTGAGTCTTCTTTCTACCCTAAAGGATCACTTCTCACTGTTAAAGTGTTGGGAATAGCAGAGAGAAAATAAAGCTTAAAAATAAAGAAAATAGAGAAAATAAAGCTTAAAGCTTATGTCATGCTTTCTTGGTACCCCTGAAATGGAAATTCAATACATACTACATTTTCAGAGAATTTAGCCATTAACTAATTTTCTACACGCACAGTCTAAGAACTCATGTGGGGTTTTTATTTACCCACCGTTGAATACTTTCATGAAAACAAAGAAAGAATGCTTATCCCCAGTACTGGGACACATCCTTTAACCTTACCAAAGACGTGCAAAAATGCCAGGTATTTGATTTACCCTGGTATGCAGACTCAAAGGTTTGAATTTACAGCTACAAAATTCAGCTACCTTGTTTCTCATCTTCATTTTTTTCCATGAATGACAAGAAAATCCTCCAAGACTCACTCTCTTTGGAGTGCTCTTTTAGTTTGATGTTTGCAGTTCTTTACATACTGAAACAGAGTCATGCTGATTTTAGGCACTCACCAATGTTTGTTAGGTTAAGTCTGCTTGCCCTGAGATACCTCTAAGACCAGTAGTTTATTGCTGCCTGCAGTTCAGTCAGATAAAGCAGGATTTATAAATTGATATACTCTTCACTTGAGAGATTGAGACGTAGATCTGCTGACCTCACAGACAATTACCATATGAAGAAGAAGAGACCTATCAGAGTACCCTTAGTAAGCAAATATATGCCTAAAGCATAGAAGGTGTTAGTTCAATGGGATAGTAACATTGCTGCTGAATATTCAGTTTTCTGGAACTACAATAAACTTGAAAAACAAATTAAAGCTATAGGAACAGTTGAGACTTGTGTATAATGTAAAAAGGTTACTCAGCTAAGAGCACTGCTTTTCAGAGAAGTCCTCTCTAAGAATAATACAGAATTCTGCCATACTAACCTTTTTAATATAGAATCTAGGCAACCAAATTTATGTTCCTGATGATTGCAAAGCCATCAAAATATGGTTAAAGCACTATAGACTATTTCCTTAACTATTTTCCTGTAGATTTTGCAGTATTTTTCTATTAGCAGTTGTCTTTTCTATTTTCTATTAATTATCTTGCTGTCCATATGCTAGTTCTTGAAACACTCTTCCCTTCCTCTTCTCCAACTGTGTCTTGATGGAGTGTTACTGTAACATGCTATGTCACAGCTGTACTAAGGAGAGCTTAAAATGAAAGCAGCACACTGTGCTAAGTGCTAATTATTGCGTTCAAACAAGAATCTTAAAAATACTGAAAGTGTGAAAGGTGATCTATAAAATACAATTTCTTCTCAAAAAAGAAAAAAAAAGGAATTGGGAGTAGGAGTCATAATAATAGCAATAATGGTTTATATAAAAAAAGCTACTGAAATATTTTAAGAAAGTCATCCTATCAAGAGAAATAAAAGATCAAATTTTGTGGTCCAATTTAAAGTGGCAAGGATTCTGTCACTCTTGCTTGTGTTTGCTCTGTTGCAATTGTTCACTTTTGTGTATCACTAGTACAGCTTTAAAGGGACAAAATAGAAACAATTATGAATCTCAAAAAATATACTTCCCAGTCAGGCATAATTGATACTGGATTGTAAGTTCCAAAATTTTTTTCATTATAATTTTGGTATCTCTGGTAATATTATTTATTTCAATTATTCTTGTGTCTTCTGAGTATTTTCAACTTAATTTTTCTTGTACAGGGGATGCTAGAGAGAGGAAGGACATTATGAAAAACAACCTTTAAACAGAGTATCAGAATAACAGGTTTAAAAATCAGAATTTAACTAGTCAAGTGAAGGGACTTGTTTTCCTTAAAATTAGCATTCTATGTAGACCTAGGAAGCATTTTAAATAGAGATATAATTAAACTTTTTACTCCAAGCTAGTACTCTCAGCATAAGAAACAGAAAGTTGCAGAATGTTTTAAAATTTCACTGTGTTACTGTTAACTTGTTGCTAACATGCTACCAATAGCTTACTGCTAATAAAAGTCAATTAAATGCTAGCTCCGGGAAACCCATCTGTTGCACATTGCTTGAAAAGTAAAATTTAAAAAAAAATCTGAACTTTTGTTTCATGTCATCCCTGGATACACAGCTCAGATCTAATACCACTGAAAACACACAGGAAATATATTTAACAGCCTTACAGAATAATTTTGCTTCAAAGTGACCTCATGTAGTCACAGTCCCTGCTCAGTGCATGTCTTAACTAGGTCAGGTTACTTAGCAACATTTTCAGTCATGTCTTGAATACCTCTAAGAACAGATACCAAAAATTCCAGTTGTTGTTACTTTCCTAGTATTTAACTACTGCAAATGTTATAAAAGAATAATATTAATATCCAATTAGAATTTTCTATATCCTAATTTATGTCTGTTGCCTATTAATCTAATTAACCCTCAACAACAGTCTGGCACCTTCTTGTCTGTATCCCCCCAGTTGAGTAGATGCAGAGAGCAGAAAGGTCTCCCTCAGCAGACCAGGTTCATCAAGCCCAGCTTCCTCAGACTTCCCTCATACACTGTTCCAGCATCCAGTCAGTATGGTGACCTCCCCTGGACTAACTCCATTATATCCATCTCTCTCTTGCACTGAGGAATACAAAAGAATACACAACACCTTGTATTTGGTCTCATGGGTGCCAAATAGGGAAGGATCACCTTCTTCAACTTTCTCACTCTCACTGATACACCTCAGGATGCTGATGGCCTTCTTGCAGAAAGGGTACATTGCTGGTTTATGCTCAGCTTGGTGTCCTTTTCTGCAGAGCTGTTTCCTAGACAGTTGCTCCCCAGCCTGTATCAGTGCATGGGGTTATTTGTCCCTAGATTGCAGGACTTTGCATTTCCCTTTGCTG
>WBNO01032663.1:0-17787 GCA_013400575.1 Peucedramus taeniatus
GTTTTTTGTTGTCAGTTTCATACTTGTCCAGTTTTCCTTATACCAGACTCATATTTTAGGAAGAATGCCCTACTTTCCTATAAATTACACAGAAGCTTCTATATCTCGTCAGACTATCATATCAGTATTACAAGCTAAGATAAGCAATTAAGCAGAACTTTTTAGAAGCCACTGAATATTTTATACTCAGCAAAACTTGAGAATTAAAGTTACCACAGCAAATTATTAACCTTGACAGCACTTGAGAAGTAGCCACTGAAATATCAGCAGTTAAATCAACAATTAAGTAGTTACTGCAATTTGGTAGTGTTAAAAAAATGGTAGAACTTCAAACTTTCTCCCCACTGCAAATGCTGCATCTCAGTTCAAAACCATAGTACTTACAAGGTCTAATTATACAGCACTTAAAATTAAGATGTCATTTTTCTTTAAATAGAACTACAGAGTCTTACTCACCATGATCCTTGGCACTTCTATTCACAATTATATATTGCTCATTTAGTAACTGGTGTTAATATTGTCTAAATAAGTTAAGTGCAATAACCTTTGACAGTGAAAGTCAGTATGTCTAAGAGTTCTGGAGAAAGGATAAGTGACTTATCATTCCTTTACAGCAGGAGTGAGGAAACCCCAAAATGTCCATTCAGCAGATATTTGCAGACATCAGCTGCACAAATTCTGTATGTTTGTGTATTTGATATTTATGGAGGATGGTATAAATGCTCTTCAGAAAATGCTACTAGCCTCTGACTCCTCACGTTTGCCAGGAATTTTCTGGTGCATGGATGCAACAGAATTGGAAAGTCTTTCCCCCAACACCCTCTGATCAAACTGAAAGAATGGGGTTTTTTACACTCCATACCAATGGTGCTGTAAGGGTAAAAGCGGCAGAAACAAGAAACTGTAAACAGAAATCCTGAGCAGCTGTCACACAAGTCAGTTCATGTTTGGTAGCACTACTGTAACAGGCTTTTCTGGATTTTGCAATGCAATGTTACAGTAATAAGCTGCACAGTGTTCTTTCAAATAAACCTCAAGAGCAATGGAATGTACCATAAAAACAGAACTGAGGCAGACTTTGTAAATTGCTAGTGAACCAGTTTTGTTCCTTCCATTTGATACAAAACAAATACAGAGCCTTAATAAGATTATGCAGGTATTCTTTTGCAGAGGTCGTGCACAGTAAACAGATCACATGCACACACCCTATCCCACACCTTGCTAGTGCCCTACAATAAGACTACAAGGCCAAGCTGCCAGAGCTGGAAATGAAGGAAGGCAACACCTGCCTGGTCAGCAGGTTTTGCCTGCAACTGTGGTTTCCTCTTTGAAACTTGGACTTTGCCATCTATGTCATGGGTGTGGAGCTTAATTAGAAAGCACCATTTCTTGTCTACAAGAATCTAGCACACAAACTCATGCATGTAATCTAAGCCCTTGTAATTACTTTATCATCTACTGACAAGTGAGACAATTTCATGCATGCATTGAAAAAAACAAGTGCCAATCCATCTTCCAACTGGTTTGGATGCTTTTTTAAATTGTTTTTCCTAATTCTTCTAGTCCATCCAACTGCAGAAGGAGCAGCTGCCTGGAGTACAGAACAGCTTCCCCCTTACAATGGGCAGTTTATCAATGGCTTGGTTAGTATTCTCAACAGTCCAAAACTTGCATGTCTAAAAGCACACAGCCTCTTGCAGTGACATTTCATTTCTCAGTCACAAGCAAATTAACAGAATTAGTAAGGAATATAACAACTTTTACACACGATATATGGAAAAATATTAAACTTTTGCTGTTAATTTTTTTAGAAGGTGATTTAAAATGAACTCCTACAATTCACTTCTCCATCTTTTTAAAAAGCCTCTTAGAATCCTTTAGTCCTAGAGTACCATGTTTTCCTCCAGCTACCCACTCGTTTTGGCAGTCTGATTTAAAAACTGGTTCTACAAATACACACAAGGAGCTCTGAAGCCTGCTAAGCCTAAGCAGCAGATCCCCTGCATTTACAAGCACACAGTTGCTTGTTGCAGAACTCTTGGCTCCTTGCTCTCCATTTCAATATCTGACCATCTCATCAGAGATCCTGATAGTTTGTTTCAGGGGCCAGTTTGATGAAGACTTCCATGCTCTGGTTATGGAGTTTCGCAGTTTCAGTAAACACAACCATTTCACAGTAATATCACTTCCATGAGATGTCCTGGTTAAAAGCTGGACTGTACTGAGCACATTGGTGACACCCCGTGGCATCCTGCTGAATCTCTAACACAGATGTCTTAGAGGTCTTTGACATTTGTCTTTTCAGCACGAATGCCCATTCTCACTTAAGACTAGCAGGCGCTAATGAAGTGCTTCTGTAGCAAATTTGGCATAGAAAACATTAAGTAGCAACAGTAATCAGTAAGACTGGATTAAAACTAATTGCTATGTGAATGGTAAAAAGGTCTCAAGACTCACACATAATTTTAGAATGTATAATTCCCATGACTAGATCATTTATCCAAGTGATAAATATGACGGTTTTTGTTTTTAGCACATTTATATTGTTAATAAGTTCAAGCAATCATTTGAAGAATTTCACTTAGCTTGCAACTTATGCACAACAGGAATCAGAAAATTTGTCAACAATCTTGAATTTTTTGTTTACCTCACATAGTAAAACCTTGATTGTCATTATCATAGTTTGCCACTTCAACAGTTGCACACTGTAACAGAGGAGTTACCTTTGACAAGATTAGGTCATCAAATTCAGTATGCTTATATTTATTTTCTTATGACTTCAGAAGATGGAATATTTAGTTGATTGTAGGCTCAAAAGGGTGCTCTTGGCAGTCACACTCACAGGTAGCAGATTTCCAGCAAGACAACCAGAACACCACAGACATCCTCCTCCACATCTAACAAAAAACAAACACTGATTTCTTGCTCAAGCAAGGGCAGTGCATTGATTTGCATAGCTGAGCATCCAACTGTAGTACTGGAAGAGGGGTCAGGAGGCTTTTAACACGGATGAGCCTTCCAGCCACATTCATCTGAAAGATGCAATCACGTAAGCACAATTTAAGTCAGTGTCATAGAAACTGCAAAGAAATGTTAAGAGACCAAAGCAGCTGATTAAACGAATTTTCTTCCAAGAGTAATGCTTGCCAGACTAAGGCATGACACCTGTCTCAGGTATACCTCGGGTACACATTTATTCCTATCCATTGCATAATCCTTTCAGGAATGTTGATTGGTTGGTTTGGGCTTTTTTCCCTCAAGATAAACCCCAGAAGAACAAGAAAAGCTTCAGTGCTAATGCTACGTAGATTAATACAACACCCCAATTAGTGGATTTAATTTTGCTACGATCCAAGGGAATTAACGGTATAAAACCTCTTACAGAGGCAAAAAACTTCAGTAAATGCCAAATAAAGATTCTTTCTGGGGATGCTACACACAACAGTTTCAGAAGGAAGCTACAGTCTCATTTTACAGACATTCAGATCAGCTTGATGATTCAGCTGCACACTAGGTCTACGCAAGAAATGGGCAGCATTCAGTCAAACAAGAGAGCTGATGTTGCAAACCAAACCATCACACAACTCTAGAATTAATACAGTTAAAGATGGGAACATGGAGTAACTGACGAGAGTCTGTTTGACCAAAGAACATTACTTCTGTGTTTGCTCTAAGTAGACTGTGAAATAATACCATAAATTGCAAACAGTGATCTGTAACATTTGGAAACTGGGACGAAGACTGATTTAAGCAAGTTCTCCCAGACCAACATGGACAGAAGGTAATAAATGAGATGTGGCAGGCACAGTGTTCCTCTAGATGAAGGCATACAGCATACGCACCATTCTTTGTTCATTAACCATGTAAGAGAAAAACTCAAGTTTCCCTGCTTGTTGGGTGTAAATAATTTCATTACTTATAGAAGATTGTACAGAAGATTTATGATTCCTTTTCAAAAAGAAATTACTTCAGATTTCCCTCAAACAGCAAGAAGTTCCTATATGTCAGTCTTTAGTGCTCCCCTCTTCTAGGGAGGTCACTTTAGAAGACAGCAGTTCCAACATCAAAGTTCATTGCATTCCACTCTAACAACCAGATATCAAATGGCTAAATTACCTTCTGTGTTCAGAACCTATTTCAAACCCAGAGCCACATTGTTCCAGTAGCAGGCTGTAAGAAAGCAGCCTGGTTCATATTTTGTCAGGGCACCACCTGAACTATAAACAAAATAGAAAGCAAGTGGAACAAAGAACAGCCATATAAGATCAGGCAAACAGAAATATGACACACCTGCAATTTCTACTAATCATTGGCATTCACATGCCTCTCCAAAATAAATATATTTCACATCTACTGACACAAAGGTAAAATTCCATTACAGATCACCCTTATTCTCTGATTTTACACTTGGCATTGACAATATGAATATCAAATGCTCTCACCTGGGTATACTTCAGACCACACAGCCGAATTTTAAGAGGGATGACTGAATTTGATACTGCCCTTTATAGTGTCATGAATAATGACATTATGAATAATCCCATTATATTATTCCATATGACTCTAGATTCTGGAAATCATTTCATAGTCCTTAATCCCACAAACATGAAGGAAATATTTGGTATTTTCCACTTCCTTAGCATTATTCTGAATGAATTCCAGTTTTACTCCCATTCCCTGGTAATTGCAAAGCCATGAAGCAAAAGAGGCAGAACGTATATATCCTTTTTTGAACTTGAAGAATGTCTGAAAGGCAATTACCATAGTGTTGACCATCAGTTATTATTACAGATATTATTAGCTATAACAAACACATGAAGCTAACATACAGTAAATAAAGACCTCTGTTTCATATTTTCTAGGCATAAATACAAATATTTATTTTGCTTATATTCAAGAAGAGAAATATCTACTTCAAATAATACAGTGATGAAAGGCAAGTGGAGGACAAAATATTCTGCAACACATTTAAATAAATTTAGGTTTAATCAAGTATTTTTATAACCAACTCTTCTTCTACTCCTCAACTAATCATTCATGCTTGCAAAATAAGGGCAAATACACATTTTTGAAATCATAGTAATTCCATGTCATTCTAAAATGCTGTACCAAATAAAGTCTTATAACTTCTGCCATTTTCTAAAGGACTTGGAGCATGCTATACTGCTTAATTTGCTACAAACTCAAACTAGCCAAATACATCTGTATTAACATTCATTATATTCTCCTTGTTAGTTTTAAACACAAATTTTGACCACAGACTCTAAAACTGTTAGGAATCTGCTAGTTAAGAAATAAATCTAACAGCTTCTGAGTCTTGTCTGATCAGGCCTGATCTAGTCTTTCCATGTCTCTCATTCCACTAATTTTTTCCATTACTAACTACTTCCACCTCCACACACAACCTTTTTTTCCCTCCATTTTTTTTTTTTCTTTTTTTTTTTTTTTTCCTTAACATTCGGGGTCAATTCATAACCAAAGCAAGCAGTAAGAAATCCAGTGATCATCAGGCTTTGTAACCTCTGGTCAGAGGACTAATCTGCTGGAAGCAAATTAGCTTTCTTTCTAGAGATCCAAACGGTCAGCAGTCAGAAGGCTGAGGGTTGACCTCACAGGAATCTGCACCCTCCTAACCAGGAACAGGGAGGCAGAGGAGGGGAGGGTGCTGATCTCCCCTCCCTGGTGACCTGCGGCAGGATGTGAGGAAAGGGAACGAAGCTGCAGCAGGGAGAGTCCAGGTTGGACATTAGGGAGTTGGACTTGCTGATCCTTATGGATCCCTTCTAGCCTGAGGTATTTTGTGATTCTATGAACATATACAGTTCACTTGAACCCACCAAAACTCCTCTCTTGGCTACTTTCCCCAAGAATTTGTATGAAGTTATTATAAATATTGCCTATTTAAAGCGTCACAGTTGAAGAAAATTTTCACAATTCAAAAGATCTTGAAGCTTCTAATAATGATAAGAATTTATCAATCATTATTGTGCAAATCTGCATTTCTTAGATGATACTGTATTTTTTGATTAAAGCTAAAGACATTTCCCTAGTTTAAATGATATTAAATACACAAAGGAACAACTTTCTTGTGTTTAAGCATTGTTTTTTAAACTTTCAATATAAATAATATATGTCCCAGAGTTACAAAAGCAGAGTAACTATGTATACCCAAGATATTATTTGTTCTACTACGTTCCAAGTTTTCAGGTATTTGGGGATGACGGGCTAGCCCAGTTTCACAGTTACATATATCAGGGTAGTTAGCAAGTGTTGATGGAATGCCATAGGACAAAAATAATTCCCAAGCATATCATTACAACCAGCCTGTTCTCAAGCAGCATACACATTTACAAACACACACCAGAAGGACAAGAAAAGCGTGTGGTTTGGAAGGAAAGAAGTAACAGAATCCAATGTAGCAATCTACAGAATCTACCTTACATTTGCACCAGATATACATATATGCACATATACATAGAGATCTATATTTATATACAAACCCAAAATATCAGAAGACCTGTAGTGGCAAATGGCCTTGAAGGACTAAATCACACTAGCTTTCCCTCTTCCATCAACTGCACTGTTGACACACAACACCACTCTTCCTGTTATTCTCCCGTAAATTTAGGAACAGAGCACGTCTCTAAACAGCAAACACCTTACCCCACCCATACTGATAACAGTTGCCTTAAAAACAGGTAGTGCTAGGCACTGAAAGAGCACAAATCCCACTTAAATTCCCTCACCAGAGATCATTTTATCATAACTGTTCCCTAGAATATGAAGTGAAACATTTTTTTGCTTCAACATAATTTATGGTGTCACTCAGAAAGAGTTTCTTTTTAAATATAGAAATATTCAGAAAAAATATTTGATGCACCTTCATGTGAAGCTCTAGAAATTTGAATGCTACTTTTACCAAACTCTGAGAAGAATGATGAGAGGTAGCAAACCCCAAACCAGTCCCCTCTCCTTGAAATATCTGACAGACTGTGATTTTATTCAATCAGGCTCTAAGCAAAAGCAAAAAATAAGGCAATTGAGGTCACTGTTTCCTCAAATAATCAGACACATCTGTCTTTCACCAGTCTTCAGACTGGCGTACTTTGCATGGTGTGAGGAAAAGGCTGGCACAGCAGCTCCATAAACTACAAAACAGAGCTTGGGGGTTTAGTGCCCAAGGGAATACAGCTTGGGGAAGGGATGGGCATGAGGCTGTTCAGAGCCCAATGCAGGCAGGAGAAAGGCAGGGGGCTGCCTGGGGGAGGGCTTGCCAACTGCAGTGAGAAGACAGCACCCTATACCAGTTCAGCCCCCAGACCCTCTTCTGACTCTCAGTTACTTGCCCAGAAGTCATCTCTGTTACTCACAAACCAGCTCCCAGTGGGAGTGCGTAGGGTATGAGAGAAACAAATGCCAAGAAAAATGCCTCTAGAGATGTCTTCTGCTCCCTCACACACTTCATGATAAAATCAAGTTGGGGGAAATAAAAAACCAAATGCTACAAATATTCCAAGAGAAGCGTGGGTCGCCACCTTTTCTAAGCTTTGTAGCAGCTTCTTATTAACAGAAATGTATTACCAGCTTGGTATTAACAGAAACACACCTCTTTCATCTCAGCAACTGATAAGGTCAAAACCAATTTCACTGGATATTTACAGAAAGAGTGGATAACAATTACTGGGAAAAAAACAGTCACTGCATATACTCCTAGCTTTTGAAACGGATACAACTAAAATAAGCTGCAGCAGTGCCTGAAGCACAGGAAGAAAAAATACCACTTCCTTTATCAGATGAGTCAGCATAAAGCCACGTGGTGTTTTGTTCTGATTTAGGTTGTTTGAGGCTCTTTAATTTTTTTTTTTTTTACAGGAGACATCTTGAAGGCTGGGTGACATCTCCTTGACTATTAACAGCTGATGCACCTGCCCACTTGAGTAGGTATGAAAAAAAGCAACACTTAAATCACAGCTGGGGATTGAAGAAGAGAAGTAAGGACCAAGCAAGCAAAGGATCTGAAAAAGGGGACGTCTCAATCTCACAAGCCTTTTTCAGTCACAAAGCTGACAACATGGAAAGTGTTGTATTTCACTTAAGGCATGAAGCACCATCTCCTCCACTCACAGGTTAGCTACCAGAATACTTTTGGTATTCTTAGCACGGCTGTTCCATTGATGAAAAATTGTATCTGAATATCAACAGTGCAAGAATGAACAACAATACATGTCCAATCAAAACACTGATTTCTTCTATAAATCAAACCATTTTGGGAAGAAAATACAATATTTTTTTTTATGATTTTACTTTTTTTGTTGTATTTAATCTGTTTGGCAACTCTCTCGTAAGACATAAGACAGATAACAGCAAAAATAACTCTGCCTGTACATAGACAGCTTTTCACTTCTAAAGTACTCCAGTAAATGACACTTTATTTTCAGGGGATGCAGGGAGGGGGAGGCTTGGTGAGTTTTTGCTTGGTTGGTTGGTTGGTTGTTTTTTTTAGGTACTTTGATCCAACACAGGCAATGATGGAATGAACAGCATATGGCCTCAAAATGGGAAAATGTCTTTAGTCTATAATTCTTTCAAAATATTCCAGTTGACAAAATTCTCAATATTGTGTGTGTTTGTTTTATATTACTAGAATAGACACTGAGGTATTAACTTTTTTCCAGGCAGGTAAAGATATGGAGAAGGCTAGGGAAACAATATCATAAAATGCAGCACTTTAATAACTAGACAGCACAAAGTATTTTATGATTGACTGTCAGATAGTAGCAAGATGTTGTTAAAAATAAAAGCTTACAGCTTTCCCCTCATCTATGCAAACTGTATTATTTATGAAGTTCATGAAGACTATTATTAAAAGCTGGACAAAATGTTGGAGCAAGTGCTTCGTATTTCTAATCAAAGGTGTTTAGTTTCAGGATTATTTATTTTCACAGCTGTACTTCTGCATTTTAAGTAATTAAATGGTAAAATGTAGCTTTAGGAAAAAAACCCTCTTTATTGAAAATTAAGTGTGGGCTTGATCTTTGCTGCCTTTATTTCAGTTTGTTTTATGGGCAACATCTATTTGCAGCAAGGCTGGAAAGCATTCATTGTTAGGGGCAAAATCCCAGTCAAATTTTTGCAGCAGAAAAGGACCTGGCAGTGCTGGTGACAGCAGCTGAACATGAGCCAGGGTGTGCCCAGGTGGCCAAGAAGGCCAATGGCATCCTGGCCTGGATCAGCAGTGGTGTGGCCAGCAGGGCCAGGGCAGGGATTGTCCCCCTGCATTGAGACTGCGCCTCAAATCCTGCTCTGGGCCCTCCAATTCAGGAAAGATATTGAGGTGCTGGAGCAAGTCTAGAGGACAACGGAGCTGGGGCAGGGTCTGGAACGCAAGTCCTGTGAGGAGCAGCTGAGGGAGCTGGGGGTGTTTTTCCTGGAGAAAAGGAGGCTCAGGGGAGACCTTGTCACTGTCCGCCACTGCCTGACAGGAGGTTCTGGCCAGGTGGGGGTCGGCCTCTTCTCCCAGACAATCAGCGACAGGAAGAGAGGAAATAGTCTCAAACTGTGCCATGGGACATAATAATGTTTCACGAAGTATTTCACAAAACACTTCACAAAACATTGTTTCAAATTGCTTCACGGAAAGGGTGATTAGATCTTGGAACGGGCCGTCCAGGAAGGTGGTGGAGTCATTGTCCCTGGAGCTGTTTAAGGAAAGACTGGACATGGCACTCAGTACCATGCTCTGGTCGACATGGTGATATTCGGTCATAGGTTGGAACCAGAGGTCTTTTCCAAGCTGTAAATTGATTCCGTAAATTCTATAAACACAGGGTCTCTCCCAGGGGGACGGACAGGGAACTGCAGACGCCACACGCGTCTNAGCTTTCACGCCCACACAAGCCCAGAACTGCAGTCCCAGCCGTCAATGGACGCAGGGCGGGCAGGCCGGCGGTGTCCCGGCGGGGTCGGGGTGTCCCGGGCCGGGTGTCCCGGTGGGGTCAGGCGGCAGCNGGCGGGGACGGGGGCGAGGGCGGCACAGGTGGCCCTGAGGGCGCGGGCAACCCCGAGGGCAGCTTCGCAAACGGCATGTGCGCTTGGGAGCATCAGAGCCTGGCCGCGGATGGCCTTAATTTAGTAATGAAAGGTGCGGTCTGACGGGGTGACTGGCCTGCTTCAGTGCTGTGTTAATCAGCCGCTCTTGTAGATGCCCCAGGGATGGATGATAAAGACATGTGGAAAAGGAGAGTGAGGAAGGCTCTTGCTGCGTGCTCATCGGTGCTAAGGGAACATTGTGTTCTTCCCTCAGATACCTTCTTAGCGAAAGGCTCTGCTAATCTGGCCAAGTTAAAGGACCTCTGCAACGAAGGGAAAGAACATCCTTCCACGCTTTTTCAGCTCTATACCCAGGTACTTTGTTATGGACATCAAACTGCCTTTCAAGAAAATGTGCGTAGGGTGTGGGAGACAGTTTGGTGTAAAAAAGGAGGGTGGGGAAGAAAGGCGTCTCCATTTCTTGCGGGTGTGTGGTGAGCGTCTGTGAAGCAGAGAATTGCTTTTGACTTGGATAACTTGGAGTCGTTCGTGCTGTTACTTTAGGGACAGAAAGGGGTCTGGCTTGACATTCACCATCACTAATCCTTCAATGCTTCTAACTTGCACCTTTTGTAAATTAAATGTTAAAAAATACCCTCAAATTGTAATGTTTTATAAACTAACGAGTTTTCTATGTTACAACACACCACCATTTTATTATTTTGACGGTAGCATTTCTACTTTGTATATGTTCTTGTTTTCATAGGCTGTCCTAGACATTACATATTTTGAGGAAAACCAGCTTGTGGATGAAGATTTCCCAGAAGAATCTGCCTTGCAAAAACTTAAAGAACTTATTTCTGTTCTTTCAGAACCAGAAGACCTAGTGAGGGAATGCGGCATAAAAGAAGTGAGTAGCCAGAGGGCAAATTATTCCATCATTTAAAAACAAAAAATCTGAAATGGGACATAGTATTTGTATTTTTGATGGGCAGAATTTGTATTTTTGAAACATTTTCAAATCTTTTTGGTATTTAAATAGTGATTCTTGAAAATCTTGTTTGAAATGCCTTGTTGCGTGCTCAGAATTTCTCTTGCTAACATTTCATGATTCCACAGGCAGTTAACGCTTCTGTTTGACCTACAGTGTTAGGTTAGACAAGGCTTGTCTCTGAGTGTTGCTGTCAAGTACAGTCCCTGAAGTAAGAGATTTACACAGTGTTTGCATGTGTACCAGTGCATATAAGGAGTTCAGGTGGTTTATTTTTGTGTTAGACTAGTTTGTTGGATTTTATTTCAGCCCATCAACATCCTTGGTGCAGAGTTGTTAGAATGTCTTTACTGGAGAAAAGGAGCCCTGCTTTACATGTATTGCCACACAGCAAAAGAAAGGAGTAAATGGCTACAAGAAAATATTGTCACATTTAAAAAGGTAAAGGAGATGAAAATGTTCTATGAGCTTGTGAATACAGCTTTAAAGTTTGACTCTTCACTTTTAAAATATGGCTTTTTTTTTTTTTTTCTTTAATGAGATTTTTAGGGCTTCATAGGAAGAAGTATTTCTGCATATTATTAATTTAACGAGAACTTATTTTTTCCTCATTTTTAACTGTATTCAGTGTCTTAGTGATGGAGTTCATTACTTGATGAAGATGCTTAGCTTTAGATGCCCTCTTCAGCTAGATGAAGATATCTCACTGCAAGATAAAGACACAGCTAGATTACTCAGTGAAGGTAAAAAAACCAAAAAATAACTCCAGAAAACCTTTTAACCCACTTCTCTTTATAACTGCTTCACTTTCTGAAATGCTTTTTTGTGTGTTTTTATTGTTTGACCTAATTTATGTTCAAGACTTTGACACTCTTTAGGACAAGAAGATAATAAATGAGGCAAATAAGCAGGCAAGAGTGCCACCCCCGCTTTCTTTTTTGACTCGTGAATTTTAGGTGTCAGTGCTGATTTTCCCGGTGTTTTATGAGTGCACTGGAGGGAGGTGACCTGAGGCAGTGAGTGTTTGATGCCCAGTAGTGTTTTACGCTGGCAGTGTTTATACACAGTATTTTATTGTGAACCATCCAGTTCACAACTGACAGATGTTTAAGGTGCAAATATGACTGCAGAGGGTGCCAGAGGTTCACATATTGATCTTCCCTTTTAGCTCTAGGACAGCTCAGGTACAAACACAATTACAGACTTCGTGCAGGTAAAAACTGTATGCAGAGTTGGTTAGATTTGGCAAATGTTCTTTGTCACCACTTTATGTAACTTTATGTAAGTTTAATTCCTCTTGAGCATTTCTAGGAGGATCTTAGGCTGCATCAGAGTGATGCAGGTAGGGTGACAGCAGGAAGGGATTTGTAAGGTAAACCAGCTGGTGCTGAGGACATGATGTCCACGTTGAGCACACTCAAAACCAGCTCTACTCTGACTGCAGCAGGATATGCAGCACCTTGTTTAATTTCATCTGAAAGTGGCATTGCTGCTATATAGCTCCATAACATAAAGTCAAGTTGTGGATTTATTTAGCAGGATTTTTTTTTTTGAAAGACACACATGTGCCTTTGAATTCAAATACTAATAAAGCTGCTGCTGGTTAACCTGAGTTAAGATGACCTCAGACAGTATCTTTTAGGCTTAAACTGTGGGAGGCACAGAAATACTCCAGAGTAAATATGTGTAGTCATGCTTGTGCTGAAGAGGCTGTAAAGAAATACTGAAATTCTATGAGATAATAGGCAAACAAAATTATAGAATTAATATTTATATATCAGTCTTAAAAGATTTTAACATTATGGAGGGCCAGACTGGACAGAGAAGTGAGCATGGTGTGGATACATGGTTTTCTTCTGGGCATTAAATATTTATATAATTACGTACTTATACTATCTTTTTGGAATTTTCTTCCCCATTGTTACTGAAAAAGAATTAACAACCTGTGTACTTGCCTATAGCAGAACAATAAAGTACTTGATCTAAATTATTTTTGCAGGTATATTTAGTGACACTCACTTACTGGCGATGATGTACAGTGGAGAAATGTGCTACTGGGGACTGAAACACTGCGGAGAAGGGAAGCAGGAAAGCCTTGAGTCAATAGTTCCTGTGTCTAACAGTGACCTGGGCAGCAGATCACAGAACATATCGCTGGATTTCCAAGAAACAGGGAGAAACATGTTAACAAAGTATGTGGCCGTATGTGAGGGACCCTTAAAAGGTCAAGGGTGGAACACGACAACTGCAAAACAAATGCTGCATTACTTTGTGAAACCCCACAACTAAGATCCACTGCATTGTCTGTGCTAGAAGAAAACTTGTGGCATAAGAGCACGGTCTTCGTCACTGACTTCTTTTCTTTTTCTTTTTTTCCAACCGAAATGTATACTTCTGTTGCATTAAAAACACGCATTCCAAGGACTCCCGGACTGCGGTCCAAAGTGCAGCGCGGTATTGGGGTGTGGGTGCGGAAGCCACCCTTGGCAGCGGAGCGCGGAGCGTGCGCGGCGCTGCGCGGGGGCGGCGCCATGGCNACAGGGCGGGGCGGGGATGGGGTGGGGAGGGGGCAAAGCGCTGCATCCCACCCCGTTCTTCTTCACTGCTGAATCCGTGAGTCGTTAAACCGCTGCTCTCCGTGGTTTTCAGATCGACGTGCAGCTGAACATCATGTCCTTCCTCTCGCCCCAAGATTTGTGCCGCTTAGGAAGCACGAGTTGTTACTGGAGGGGAGCTGTGCAAGACCCGTTGTTATGGAGGTATTTTCTCCTGCGGGATCTCCCCTCTTGGACATCTGTTGATTGGAAATCACTTCCAGATGAGGAGATTTTTAATAAAGCCTTTTCAGAGGTCAGCGACAATGCACTGTATGATTATATGGCAGCGTAAGTATCTCCATATTCTCCTACAGGACTTCAAGTGTGCCTACAGCAGTAATATTCAGCCCACAGGCATGTTTCATATTGACAGAAATAAAGCGCTGCTGTAAGCTGCTGTTTAAATTTTGATGTGTCTCAAATCCATTGTTTTATTTTGGAAACACAATTTCCTGTTGCTCCATGGTCTGGTCAGTTCTTTCTGTTTGGAACTCAAAAAGCATTGAGTTCTAAACAGAAAGAACTGTAAAACATTGTAAAAAAGACAAGGCTAATGCTATAAAAAGTATCAGCTTTTTGTAAACTGTCTGTCTGCTGAGGCACAGAAATACTGCTTACTGTTAATCTTGATAAAGAAGCGTTCTTTGCTCTCAGTGCCATGGCAGTTATTTTTATAAAAGTGCCATGAAGTCTTCAAACTACAGCAAGTGAAATGAATCTTCATTGTTTTTCATCTTATTTGGAAGACTTAATAATAAAAAAGTGCGCAGAATGTGCCCAGAATGTGCACAGAATAACAAGTTGTATTGTTTTAGCTCTGATTGTCAAAGGCTATAAGACAAAGACTGGTTTCAGCTACTATAATTGAAAAGTATAGCAACACAATAAATATGTTTGGATGACTGAGAAGAACTTTTAAAACAAGTAGATTTGTTTGTGGTGATTTCTTTTCTAAACTTCATTCAGTTCCCTTGATTTGCAGTAGTGGTCTCTGGATTTGTTTGGGATTTTTGATTTGTTTGCAGTTACATTTTCCAAAGGTGTTCCTTAACATGTTGCTTTGTGGTAAGTGCACTAACTTCTGCAATCTCCATGCCCTTCATCCCCTTTTAACAGGTGGGAACAGTACACCCAGAATTTGATGTGCAAAATATGTACTGATTTTAAAATTTTATTTAAATCTGTTTAGGTCTGAATCACCAATTTGATACCACCTGTCAATGATTTCCATTGTGTCTGCATGCACTTAGCTGTTTTGCTGATCTCAACTGAAACATTTCAGTGTGGGTAAAAAGGAGCCCACATTTAAGGTTTCCTGGAAGAGGTTTGTTCAGCAGCAGCCTACCATGACCCCAGAAGCAAACTGAAGCTGCTGCTCTAGGATGTCTGACTGTTTTTCTTCTCCTCAGTTGCCATCTTTCCATGCCTTCTGGCATCCACACCAAATGAGCATAAAAGTTTGCAGAAAACACTTATCTGCTTCCACGTCTTGCTTGCTCTCTACCTACAGGGAAAGTGTTTATTTTCAGGTGGTTACTTGGTATAAACACAGAAAAGTTTAACTAAGATTTACAATACACTCACAAGGCTAATTTTTAAAATTACATTTTTAATGTGACTCTTCTGCTTTAATGTTATTTTATGTAATTGATATTTAGTGAGGATGGGGAATATGTGATTTTTATTTTATTTTTAAATAAACTGAAAGATCTGTAGATAGAAGTGTACTGAGGTCCAAAAAGTCACTGTTTGGACTTCAAAAGAACTGATGCTTTTGCCTGCTTTGTACTGGTGCTTGAAACCATCAGTTTGGAACTTGATAATTTTTGACCTATGCTTTGAGTTGTACCAGTAGCAGAGCATAAGAAATGTGGGACCTAAATTAATTTGTTTGATTAATATCTCTTTTGTATTTTGTGTTTAATTTCTAGTTGCATCTATTTTAAACAGATATAAAAGGAGCTGTCCTCAGGGTAGAAGAAGTTTGAAATCGAGCCGTCCCCGGTATGGGACTGTGACTTCCTTTTTGCAATCACTGGTCACTCAGGCAGAACCTCGCTTTGCTATGTTTGGGCCAGGTTTGGAAGAGCTGGACAACTCTTTAGTACAAAAGATGATGACATGCCCAGAAATTCTGCTGGTAGCTGGCCTACCTCATAGACAAATTCATGGTAATGATGGTTTTGGCTTTTGGCCTTCTTATTTTGTAAATAGATATAACACAAAAAACGTTGAGGAAGAAATTAAGAAAAGGAATGATTTTTTTTGTATCCTTAAAAGTCAGTAGAATCATGGTAAAAACAAACCATTTTCTCTCTGATTTGTTCAGAAGGATAAATGCTGTGAACATTTGGGACAAACTAAAAGCTTCAGTGAATTTATGATTAAATTTGGACATTATCAGAAGAATCATTTTGCTCCTTGTACTTCTGTTTTCATCCAAAATTCCATGTTACTGCTGCTGTTGTAATCGATAAATGCAGACAGACCTTTCTTTCAGTACTGTTTGTAGTAAGTGGCTAAAAAACACATTTGTGATTTTACACAGGAACTCAAGGCTGAATACTTATATGATTCAGTATTCTGATGTCAAATGATGTAAATTTTACTTAGAAGAGTTAAAGGTGCAGGTGAGGGATTTTTTTAATGTTAAAAAGAATAGCTTTGAAAGTCTAATTTCATTTCAGTCCAATCCAGAGACAAAAATGTGTTACTTTTTAACTAATGGTTATTTCAGCACAGCAGAACTCAAATAATTAAATTGTATTTACAGGAAGCATGGCAATTATTTTTAGTGGGTTTTTTATTTCTCTCATATGTCCATTTCAATGCAGCTTGTCATAAGCAGACTGGAGCCTTTTCTGTGCCAGTTTCAGCTAATAAATCAAAGTCTGGCTCCTTTCTGATTTGGATTTCTAGGTTCAAATCTAATAATCAGAAATACGGAAATGGTTTTAATACCATTGACTTGATTTTCATTAAAAGTCTGATCAGTTGGAGCATGTATAATGTTTAATTGTAAAATAGTAAATCTGCTACCCCTAACAGCAATATCTAGGTTTGAATATATTCATTTTGTGGCACGACTGGAATTTTTGAACCACCACTTAATTGTATTCAGTAGCCAAATATCTGTAATCTCATAGATTAATTTTTTCCCTGTAGGAATTGGATCAGGAGTCAGTTTTCAGTTTAATAACAACCAAAAATTCAATATTGTGACACTGTACTCCACCACGAGGTAAGATAAGATCTGTTCTCCACCAAATGAAAAGTACAGTTTCTAATTTATTTCAGAATTTTCTTCATATTCTTGTAATGTGACTTTCATGTGCACTTTCTCATGCATGGATATCCCTTAGAAACTGAAGTTTCAATGCATGCCTTTTCCTTTCTTTTTTCAACCACTGAGTTTCCACATGGAAGTAATAAAGCTTTTCCAAACAGTATATGTACCAAAGGTGTACAGCAGGTACATTACAGGTGCTTCTATCCCTCTTAATACCTTGGTTGAGTCCCTTTTGAAACACTCTGTGAACTCATCCTGGAGTGTATTTTCATAAGCATCTTGCAGTTTGCCAACCGTCTCTGTTTGTGCGCTCAGAAAGAAAGGAGGGCAGGAGGGGGCAAGGAGAAATGAAAAGGTTTTTCTGGCTCAGCCCATTTTCCTGTCCCTTTCCTGCACCGCCTAAGACTTTAAAGCTTCTCTTCTGGCATTCTCAGTTAACCTGACTACTGAAATATCTTTCAGTGTGGAAAGGAGGAGAGCAAGGGAGGAGCAAGCTGTTGCTGTGAATAAGATGTTTTACCAAGAGAACAGCACAGCAGGGAATCAGCAAGCCACGCACTACAGTGTAATAGCTCAAGTGAGGAAGGTGTGCGAAGTAGTTGATGGATTCATTTATGTTGCTAATGCAGAAGCTCGTAGAGGTAAGGGGTTTATCTTTATATTTTGTGAATAACTGGAGTGTTAGATTACAAAGAATATGCAACACATCAAAATCCATGTTCTGATCCTTTCAAAATCTGCCATTTCTTCATGTTTTACCCTGTTGAAGAGGTCTCCTAGACACTCTCTCATCAACATGTTAGGGATTATAGCCACTTGTTTTTTTTTTATGGCACATACTGATATGGTTGCTATCCACATTACATGGGAAAAAATATCTG
>WBNO01032663.1:17858-38780 GCA_013400575.1 Peucedramus taeniatus
AAACAAACCAAAAAAAAAAAAAAAACAAAAAAAAAAAAAAGAAAAAAAAAAAAGAAAAAAAAAACAAAACACGGGTATGTATAGGAGATACTTGAAAATACATTGTTTGTTCTGTAATAGCCTGGAAACAACCTTCACCAGGAAAAGAGTAAAAAATGCAATTGGTCTAAATCAGCTTAGTCCTGTAAGATGATAATCCAAATAACAGTTAGGGTAATTGTCTTTACATTCATCAGCTTTGAATGGAGGAAAAGGGGTATTTCTAAAAAGAGACAGGCAAAAAGCTTTGAAGGGATGCACTAAGAGAAAAGTGCATTCAGTAGGGAAGGACTGCTAACTGCAGTGTATGAATATTTCTGAATGGCTTGTTGCAATTTTGATCTCTGTGAGGTACTCAGAAAACACTCTGATGTTGGGATTGAAGTAGGCTGCCTGGAGACTCTATGGAGATCTTTAAATGACATCTAAATGTCATCAATATTTGTGTAACATAAGGGCAGATGAGTAAGTCTTGTGGTAAGCAGAACAAGATCATGTGGCCCTTCCAGCCCTCTGTCTCATTGCCTCTGAAATAAAAAAAACCCAAATATGAAAACACCTTGTATATGTATACACTTAAGACTCATATATTAAAAATTGTTTCTTAGAACATGATCGTCAGGAGGAGCTTGCTCGTATTTTGGCAATGATTGATCCAGCCCTCGGGCCTCCAAACAGACCTCTGCTGGTTTTGTCCTGTGTGTCTCACATTGGTGTGGAAAGAATTCCGTGCATTTATGTGGCACATCAGTTGCAACTAAATCTGCTGCATCAGCCCTGGATGGTACTTGCTCTTAAACCTCTATTTTCTGTTTTCTCTGTGGTTTAAATTTAATTTAGGCTCTCAGGTTCCTTAACTATACCTACTTAAGCAAGCATGCAGCTTTCAACATAGTACACAAGCTTTTCATTTAAGTGAAAGATTTAGTTTCTCTGGTGCTCTAAGATGAATTATTAGCCTGTCTGAAAACAAGGACCTAAGTGACTTGCCCAAAAGCACACAAGAGACTTAAGATGGAGCTAGAATGTAAGGAAGGACAAATGATGGTCTTGAAGGGAGTAAGGAAGCTTCAGTTAATTGAAATCTAAATCTCCTGAGTCACAGCCTTGGACATGAAATAGATTTTTGGGACATTTTTGAAAGACTGTTTAGTGTCACTCTGTTGATGTGATGTCTTCAATTTTTGACAGATCTGTTTTCTACCCAGGATGTGAGGTCCTGAACCTGGTTTTTTTATGTTTGTCAAGTACAGCATCTATCAGCATGGTTCAGCCACACAGAATTAATTTTTGTTGATGTTGTGTAGCTGAGGAATAACTTAATCAGAAAAAAATCCTGATTTGAGGTAATTCCTTTGTTTTCATAAGGAAAATGTTTATAGGCTTTTTACAAAACATACTATTTATAATAACCACTGGATGGGATATTACAAAATCTGAGTGATAAAAATATGCATAGAAGTCTAAAGCTAGTGGCATTTTTGCTTTAAGAGTAACAAGAAGGTTTTTCAATTGGATTGCCATCTGTAAAGTAAATGTTACCTTCCAGAACAGCTGATGAAACAATTGAAAAAAAATTCACTCTGATACCAAGAGTGAAAGCTTTCCTAACATGATGGGGTTTTTTGTTTGTTTTCTTACTCTTATAAAACCTTTAGTCTAAGAGACCTTTACACTAGTGATAAAAATTTAGATTTGATGTGTTTCTGACTTTACTGATAGACACAGAGTGATATTAAAATACTGTTAGATCCTGTTAGCTGTTACCTCTAATACATTAACTTTTCTTTTTTATTTTCACAGATGCAGGACACTGTAGCTGCAACTTTAGATGGATTGCTAAATGGAATTGAGTGGCTCTTGGAAGAAGCAAACTGTAAAAGTGCTCAGTAATAGGATTAGGCATTGTTGCACTGGATAAACTTTTTGGTGTTTTTCCATTTCAGCTGAAGTAAGAATCTTGTCCTTCCTGACAGAGTACTGTCAGAAGGGAATACTAATAAGGCAAACCTGCATATATTTCACTGCACAGACTTAAATCCTTAACATTTTTCCAACTATAGTCCTGAATTAGGAGTACAAGTAGGATTGCCTCGATTCTAGCTGTGATAAAGAAGTGATTTGGAGGGACAATCTAAGTGTTTTATTTTGTTGTTTTTCTCTCCTTTCATCCAGAGGCCTTTGGAGTACAATCTTTTCCAATATATCTGATGGTCTAATATCTTCTGTAAATAAATACATAACACTACGTTAGTTTATCAGCATAGCCCTATCACGCAGTTAGTAAATATCCAGTGGAGATCCTTACAGTGACACTTCTGACCAAAGAAAACATACTGTAGGTTGTGCAGCAGGAGGCTGACAGAAAGACAGTAACTCTTGATTTCAGAAATGTGAGTTCCCCTGTATTTTTCTAGAAAAAATGCCTAGACATAAAACAGTGGGGGGAATGTTCAGCCCAGACCAAATTTCTTAGAAGCAAACACATACTCCTGCATATGAATTGTTGTTCCTTTGTTGTGATATTATTTACTAACCAACCACAACAGACTTCAGCATCTTTTGTTTTCTGCTGCGCTGAAATCATTAGCTTGAACTGGATATGCCTCTGATTCCATGAACAAATGTTAAATAGGATCATTCAGGACTTCATTGCATACACAGACTATCAAGTTTCCCAAATAGTTGTGGCCACTTGCAGATGTGAATTATACCTGTCTCGAAATTTTCTACACAGTTGCAAATAGTTTTATGAAAAGCAAAGCAACATTTTAAGGCTGGAATTGTGTTTTCCATATTGATGTCTTTCGGGATAGTCGTGTTCCGCCTTTTCATGTTTTCATTATTGGGTGAATGTTCAGAAACTTCACTTGGATTTCTTGCCAGGGCATTTATTTGCTTTATTCTGGGCTTTTTTTCTTTTCTCCTATCATAGAAATTCAGGTGTCTCACAATTTTTTCTTGGTAGCTAGTGAAATGATTGCATAGCACATATACAACTGTAACTGCCCTCAGTCTGGATAGTTGAGTGATGATCAACACAGCCATGTCAGAAACATTCCATTTGAGAAGACATTGGGGATTTTTTAATTAACTAGAAAGTATCTCTTTTTCTTTCATCTTTATGTCCAATTAATCATTTTTTTCAGATTTTCTTGGTGTGTCCTAATCATGGACACATGAGAGTTTCAAAGGGGAAATCCAAAGGAATATATACCATGAAAATTTTGTTGTTTTTTTTTTTTTTTTTAATAGTGTATGTGTGTTTTGCCCTTCAAAATAGAGCAGGCACAATGGATTTATGAGTGTTTGGGGAAAAATTCCATCCTTTGTGACTAGGTGTATGTTATTTTCCTCCTGTATGTGATTTTCCTCCTAATCACTTTAATTTCATAGTGGTCTGTATGTAGGGGATTGAGTGCAGCAACCTGATTCTGTGTTAGCCGCTATGAATATGGAGGGGTTATGGAAGATCCTCTTTCTGTTTTCTTCATAAGGAATAAATACTTTTTTCAAGAATTATGTTTAGAGTCTCCCTATGTGTCTTAAACCCCCGACTGTGCAATCACACTGTCGTAACAAATTACCATTGTCATCAATAGTCATTAATGACAAGGTTATTATATGTTACCGGTTTAATTAAGATAACTCACTGTCATTCCAAAAGGTTAGGGTAATGTAGATTATGTAAATTTTCTGAAAGAATATCTTTTAGATTAACTCAAAGCTAGGATAGCTTTCGGAGTTACAGGTTTTAAGGGTGCAGTCTGGAAAACAAACAGTGGGAATGAGAAGTCTGTGCAGTCACAGAGCTCCATGATTAAACACTCTGGTGGATCAGCACAGGCAAGGAAGATGAGCATGTACACTGTCCAAAGGAGCAGCTGAGGTGCACAGAGTGATGCTGTGGAAGAGGCAACCAGCTGGTTGAGCATACATACAGCAAATAGTTGCAGAGATGCACTGCCTTTTAGATTTGACAATTCCTACTCTTTCAATTCCTGAGTCTGCTGAATTTAGAAGCATAGAAATCCTTTAAGCTTGGGACTGTTGTTCTTAGAAATTCAAAAATATCTGGGTACAGAATATCAAAACATGATTTAAGTGTATCTTAAAACTTTGTAATGTAAAAAGAACTTTTTTAAAAAATCAAATTGATTTTGTATTTATCAGAGTAGATGCAACTGTGATGGGTTTGTGAAAAATCAAACCAGGATCTGGATCCCAGGAATCTTGCTTTCCTAGGGATGAAGGATTCTAAAAGCACTAGAAAAAAAATACTACCCACTGAGGCAGGATGTTTATCTAAAAAGCAGTCACAAAATAAGTTAAAATGACAATATATGTGATATATAAGAAAACTCAGTTACTGAGGCTTCACCTGAGCAGCTATCCAAAATAAGAAAGTGGCCATGGGGATGCCAATTTTCAAATCTTTGAAACTTTGAATAACAAAAATGCCTGCTGCCAGCTCCAGAGCAGTGCCTGGGGGCACCTGTCAGGCCCTCAGGACAGAGGCAGCACCCTGTCACTGGTAAGATGTCTTGCAGGTTATGACGATGATGGAGCAGCCCTGGATCTAAGCAGGGGTGTCAGGACCCTTCTAGCTGCAGCTTCAGAAGGAAGCTATGGCTCTCTGTGTGTCCTGCAGGATGGCATTGCTGCTCTGCATCAGCACTGATGCTGTTCGGGCAGCATCCCTACACCCTTTGCCAAAATTGCTCCAAGAAATCAATTGCACTCCCTGCTCAGAGATGCAGGAAGCGGGTGCAGTTACAGAAGAACCTATGGGAAAATCGAAATGCTTTTCAAAGGCTTATAGACGGGGAATTTGCTGTCCCTTAATCTGGTGGGTATTGTCAATATCACTTTGTATGGTAGCATGAATATCACACCTAAAAAGAATAGAGTTGCTGTCAGAAGATGTATGGAAATAATCGTTGGCAATTTTTGCAAAGTGATTGATGTCTGTAATTTAGTGTGTTTTTCATGCCCCTCAAGCACTAGTGGTTCTGTATAAATTACTTTTCTCAAATACATGAGTAGAGAAATAACATTCTTTGTTCAGTTACAGAAGGTGATATTATAGCTAGAGCCTGTGCTTAACTCAGAGGATGTCGGAACAAAGGCTGCCCTCCATTGTCTTAGGAGGATGAAACTGCAATCAAGAACATAGGTAGTAGGCACAGAGCAGAGACCTAGCAAACAAGAGAACATGATGGGTCTGAATAAGGGGAATATTTTAGATCCACTGAGATTTGGTATCTCCTACACCAGCATTACCCTGTCTGTGCAGAGCAGCTGTTCACAGGTACCAGTCTGGGCATTACTGGCCAAGGTTCCTGAGCAGCCAGTCTCTTAGGGTTCCTTCCTCCAGCCTCTCAAATGTCTTAGTGATCCTTTGCTGGATTCTCTCTGGTTTGTATCTCACATAGTGCAGGCTTAAAACTGGACACCCTGCTCCAAATTCAGAGCTACAAGTCCTGGGCAGAGGGGAATTGAGCACTTGTCCTCAACGTAGCCTTCATCACTGTGTGGGCACACTACTGAATCCAGGTTCCCTGGGCTACCAGGACCTCAGGTCCCCTTTGCAGCTGTTCCCAAACCAGTCACCTGTCCTGCACACGTGCACAGAGTGCTCCCTACTGGAGGCAGGACTTTGCATCAGGAAGTTTCTGAATCACCTCTTAGCCCACTGAATGGCCTCACAGTATTCTCACTTGCAGTATTTCTGGCTGTCCTTGCACAAGGAGACTACTGTCTCTGGGAACACCAGCCTGCATGTGACAGCACACAGAATCAGTCACCTAATGGGAGAAAAAAGACATTCAGCCTTTTTCTGAAGGCTGAAATCAATCAAGCCATTTGCTCCACCAAACGAAAGTTGAGCAATACTAGTCTTAGAGTCTCAAAATTAATTCCTTTGTCGTATGCAATCTAGTGGTAGACAAGAGCTGTAAGTATATGAAACTCTGACATAGTTCCAGAAACAGATTTCACCCAGCTGTGTGAAGTGTTTCACTGTGAAGTAATCCTGATGACAACCCAGAAAGACCTCCTGAATTTGTGAAATTATTTAATACTACTCTTTACAAAGTGATAACAATAAATCACAGTTTTATCACAGAAGAAAGGAACTGCTGTTGTTACACAGTAACTGAGGACTGAGTGCTGTACTTCTTAATCCGTAGTGCTCTGTTGATAAAGGATTATCATTTTGGTGTGGCATCTCTCATGTCTTCTCCACAGACTAGAATTACAAACACAGTTCATGCGTGATACCACGCGAGACACATTCATAAATGTGAACAAAAAAGGGCCACTCATCAAGAAAAAAAACTTTTTCTCTATTTGAATCAAATCATCTTCTGTAGAAGGTTTTTACACAAGTTTCCTAAATGTAACTAGAAGCACCAGTTGCTTAGAATTTTCTCTCATAAGACTGATGGTGTTAACAGCCAATTCCCTTAGAAATTCAACTGGCTTTATCTTAAATTTTGTGAAGATTTAAAACAGTGTCTTAGTTCATGTGAAAGAAATAGGTTAAATTTGATCTGCATATGTGCTGTACTTTAAATCCAGTAGAATAAATTAAATTTTTTCTTGAATCCGAATGATGAGGATTTAAGTAAATGAGTTGCCTGAGAATCCTGTTTATGACTACAGCATTCACATATCACACATCTAGACCTTGGGCAGTATAGCAAAAGGATGCACGGACATGGCTACACATTAAGCTTCTCTGAAAAACCACAAGCTATTTGCAAGAAAATAAATGCAAATTACAAGTTTAACTAACAAACAATATTAAAATAATCTTATGGGGTTTTATTTTCAAAATTAGAAACTCAAATTTTGTAAAAATATATATTATTGAAAGCAAAGAATCCAGTTACCTGATTACTGTTGCATTCCTCTAAAACAAGAGGGGAAACAGTATAATTAATACGTGGTTAAATTAATATGTACTTGAATTCAAACATTTTTCAGTCTTTTGTTGAAAAGAATTTCTGCTAAGCCAATATCAATAGCCTTCTTTTTAGCTGAGACTTGAACAGATTTTTGGCTCACTATAACAAACAAAAAATTTCTACCAAGTATTTATGTTTTCCATCTTGATTTTTAACACAGCAACTGAGTTAACAGAAATCAGCAGGTGTACATACACACATTTTGATCCCCTACTATTCTCTGATGACTTGTTCCAGTAACAAGTAGCTAATAACATAGATATAAACTGAAAAATAAATCACTGAAAGGACATATTGTTGTGAAGATTTTTTGGGATGTCTTGGTGTGCCTGAAGGGTTAAGTAGTTTGAGGGCCCCAACTGAAAAGGAGGCATTGAAAACTGCTGCCACAGTACCCAACAAGATTCGTGGCAGGCAATTAAAATCAACAGCCACAGAAAATTCTGGCTAACATTCAATAACCTGATGTTTCCATCAGTGCCTACTGTCTGTGGGTGTCCCTACTGCCACCTGAGTGACATCCTCAAGCTAACATGCTGAGCCAGCTCCTGTCTTACTTCTCCCCCAGTGGTACCTTCCATGCACCTCTGGTCTCCAAGCGTTTCAGCACAGCAGTTTCCTTCCCGCTCTCTAGTTTGTGCACCAGATTAAATTCATTGGCCTGATTTGTGATTTGCTGAGCAAATAATTGTGAAGTCAGGGGTGGGAGAGAATGCAGAGCTGTGCTTCAGCTGGACCATGTGAGATCCTGCAGTCAGAGGTGCAGCTATATGCCAGGAATCCTATCCTAAATCAAATCATTCTCTGGGCATATAAATTTACCCCATATTTGAGCACACAGAGTTGTATATACCTAGAGAAAAGAAGGTCTTGGAATGTTTGAAACACATCCACAGACTTTCAATGGTTATGGCACAACATGCAGTGAAATCCATGAAGTCTGATCTTGTATTCTTAGTGAAAATCTTTATCAGATATTTCTGTGTATTTATATGCTGCTAATTTAGTTTTGTTTTATGCACATCAGAGTGAAATGAAGATAAGTGGATATTGGAATATCAGTGTTGTCACAATATTCCCCGCAATGGACAGCAAGCTCAGGTTGCTCCCAAGTGGGACTTGCAACATACCCAGAGGTTGTCAATCTTCATATTATCTGAGTGCAGGTAGAAGTTGGCACAACAATTAAGGCATCACTCCTCAGAACGGATACCATTTTCTTGACAGCTCTGAAATAACTAACCAGACTGCCTACATTTGTCTCCAATTAGATACTGAATTCAGAAAAAATTAGCTGTTCTTAAAAAACTGCAATAAGGTCCAACCTTATTCCAAAATAAGAGCACTTTGTTCATTTAAAGTGGGTCAAACTATGCCAGAAGGACATACCCCTTTTCTGGGAAAAGAGCACCAGCACACTGGATTTATACTCTGGGATATAGTATTGTAAAACAGTCCCAGAATAAATTCACAGAAGGTAAGCCTTAAATGACAATGTCCTGTAAGATAAACAAATACTCTATGTCCAAAATAGAGATACAATTAGCTAAATCTTTGAATTAAGTCATTTTATTTCTTCCTGGACCATTCTTTGACCCAGCGTGATGACAAGGCCTCTGTGGAACACACATCCTGGCCTCAGCAAGCTGTGGGCCACGCTTGCACAGTACTTTAGCTGCAGCACATCCCAAAGAGATGCACTAGGGCAGTGTTTGTACCCTGACAGCACTGTATGGTTACAGCTCACACTGTCCATCCCAGCTGGCAGCAATCCATAACAAGGAGTGCATAACAATGCAGCCTCATTTCTTCTGAGGTTCCAGAGCACTGGACCCACCCAAATCCTGAAATTTACTTCCAGTCACATTGATAAAGAGCCAGAACCAGTTCCTAAATAGAGCATAGATGTAGCCTGAATCCACTAAAATATTCCTGGTGTCCGAAGTAAAGAGAGGGTTGCAATCCTCTGACTCACTTATGCAGATCAAAGAATTGCTAAAAAGTCCCCCCTGTATTTGTTCCTAAGATTTCTGAAGACAGGTTTTCATTGCACAGCTATTCAAGGATACTTAAGTAGGATGTTGTTGAGAGTATCTAGAGACCCAAAGTCCCTATATAGAGTCAACAAGAGAGATCACCAGAGAGCACTTTGGAGATTTTGTGCTACTTTAGCATGTTGCAACACCACTGCTCCTGTGGTGGTGTGAATTTTTGTAAAGTTCTGTCGTTGTTTTATCCTAAAAGTTAGCAATTTAATGTTAGTTTAATGGTTTGTCCCGATGTACCCTATTTCTTCCCCTCAGAATGGTTTGCCCCAGGTTGTTTAACACAGAGTTTCCCCGCCATCCAGCGTGTCCATCAACCTGCTCCTCCCTTCCTATCCCTATCTGGTGCTGCCAATCCCAGTTGTACTGCCCCTTTTCCCTGTCCATCAGACTTGTCCAACCCAATTTATTCTAGAAATCTCAATGTCAGTTACCCAATTTCCCACCATTGATTTGCTGTACAGGCTTCTCTCCACCCCGGGATTACCCCTATTGGTTCAATAAATATGTAATCCTCCCCCTTTCTGTTTCCCTATTGGTTGACATGTGTTCCCACCTCCTTGAGTTGAAGTGTTTATAAACCCTAGCCGGACTCCTTTTAGTTGTCCCTTCGCCCTGACCCCTTCGGGGAATAAAGCTCCTTTGGATCCTCAGGCGAGTGTCAACTCCTTTTGCTCTCTGTTTTGGGATCCTCGCAGCATTCCTCGTGCAGCTTTACCCACGCAGCTGCCCCCACCACCACCCACTACTGTCTCGGAAGAGACTTGGGGATGGCCGCTCTCATGGCGTCCATGACCACAACAGGGGCACGCTAGCCAGCGTCCAAACACTGCCTCGTGGTCGCAGAGGAACGCTACATGCTCCTAAGATTTTGGTTTATAATATTTATTTCTTTTGTTTTTTAGCTCTTTGAGACAGACCGAAAGTCTTGGGTTAAAAATGTGCTCAGTTTATACTCCTAGCTTATACTCTGCCTTTGTCTGTATACTGGCAATAGTCTCTTCAGCTTGTTGGTATCAATCACACACAGAGGTTATAGTGCTGTTCCCCTGGCAAATTGCCCCACACTTTGGAGAATAATAAGAGGTTCCTGCACAGACTGTTTGTTTTAAAGTTTAGGAAATCTAAGTGCATTTTTGCAAAAAATGTAACAAAATCAGTGTTATTAGCCCTTTAATATGCCTAATGTGCTGTAGAATCTGATTACAAATTCAGACTCTTCCAAGTACCATGTGTGTTAGAAGGATCATCTAAGTCAGCAGTACTCACATGCCTGAAATTTAGCATGTGAGCCTTTGCAAAATGAATATTACTCTTCCTTTAGAAAGTAGGAAAGATACGTATGTATGTATATGATACGTATGTAGATAAAATAACTCATTAAATTTCTTTCTTATTCAGTGGAAGTATTCTAGTCAGGTTGATGCTAAAGCTCTAGGCTTATTTGATTGTATGGACAACTGACTGTATGGCTGATTTAAATGTCAGAAACTGAAGACTGCAATTCATCTAATACAGTGCTCACCACTTCCCATCTGGGTAGAAAAAGAAACACTCTTTGTTTACTTTGGGGTTGGTGCAGTGATTTTCCCTCTAGCAAATTGCTACAAGCCTGTGATTCAGCTATTGACATAACTGAATCTACAGCTTAATGAAAAATATCCCTAAGCAGGGCATACTAGAAGAACTTTATTTCATAATTAAACAAAAATGAATTAGCAGTATAATTTTCAGTCAAAAAAAAAAAACAACAAACAAAAAAAACAACAACTACACCAATCAATACCAGTGACAGAGAAAAATGCTGCTATTTACTTCCTTTATTTACTCTTATTTACTTTGATTCAAGAACCAAATGCATTTTTATTGATCTGTGCATGGACACCTCTTCCTTACTTACAAACCCCTGCTTGCAAGGGGTTTGACCAGAATGAAGAGAGGCATATCTCATATGCTTCATATAATGGTTGTTTTCCAGTTCCAACAGCTGCATTTTTCTCACTTTCTTCTACTACCTGTACTTCTCAAAGTTGTACCTTCCCTGGGTTTTCCAGAGTTTCCAGTCTTCTTTCCCTTCTCTGAGTGCTCATCACATCTGTTTCTTCAGTATCAGTCATTTAGATAAGGTCTTTGCATTGGCCATGGCCAGTCTACCATCTCTAGCAGATAGTTGTATCATCTACAGTGACTGGACATGAAATGTATTTTCCTGGCCATAACATATTTGTTTTTCAGACATTCTGAAGCAGTCATGATATCTTTGCCTTATTAACACAAACAATTTATCCTCCTTATCCTTTTTCGTGTGGCTGTCTCTTTTTGTTTTGCACATTTTTAAAGCCCAGCTCATTATCACCTCTTTACGTAGGTGAGTTTTGGTTTCTCTTTATCGAATTCTCTGGACCCAGTTTGCTTGTTTGTTTGTTTGTTTGTTTGTTTGTTTTATTTCTGCAGCACTTCTGTTCTCAGCCAGAGGCATGGGAGTAACTTGAGCAAGGTACTGTTCAAACAGAAAACAGAAGATAGATCTTATTTCAGTGCAGTTATTTAACTGTAAGGTAAGAAACACAGGTGGATAAAAATAAGTGGGAGTGCTTGGATTGGATGAGAGTGGGTGACCCTGCACAGTAATACAGGCATCACAGTAAAACAAAACTTTTAAGAGATTTTTCTGTATTTACTTTTAAGAGGTTTTCTGCACTTCCTTTCTGTGGTTGGTTTAAGTAAACAGTGGTCTTCTCTGTGTCTCAGGATTGTCCATTCCTTCCTACTCTCACTGTGGCTTCTTTAATTTCTCTAACAAAACTAGATTGTGTAAACTCTCACTGCTGTTTCTTTCATTTTATTACGAAGAATCAAAGACTCTTTTTTCTATTATATCACTAACTCAGGGAAAGTGAAAAGAAGTTGGAAAACCTATCATGTGAAAATATAATTTACTTAAGCCTGATAAGGGAAAAATATATTTAGAAATGCTCTACCTGAATAGCTCTTCTATGATTTCTAGGTCCCACTCTTGATGACCATCAGTTTCAGACACTTTGAACAGTGTACTATACTTGAAAAAGGTTTGTGAGTTTCTGGGCCATGCAACAGTTCTGCTGGCTAATACGAAACAATAAAAATTGAAGCTGAAACCTAAAGTGAAAACATGAGCAGGGGACTGAGAGAGAAACTGGATGGTCTAAACATATTTTTCTGTTGTGCTTCTCCAGCAACAATTGAATTCTTAGAATTTAAAAGAAACAAATCAGAAGTATTTCAATGCATGTCTGAGTCTCTTAGTTCAGAATCAGCTCTTATACCAGAATGACAGTCACTGTTTGGTACATAGGTAGAAAGTCAGGAAATGAATTCTCATTTCCAGAAAATCTGTGAGATATTTTTAAAAACTGTATTTTTCTTACAAGTAAGCACCCAATAATTTCTTCTGAGATTTTTGGTTTTTTTTCTGTTTATTCTGTGAAATCTAGAAAAAGACTGAACAAGTGGTTTTGGTTTTGGTCTTTTCTCCCCAAACTAACCAAATGGGACAAGGGTGCAGAAAATCCTGAAGATCCTGTGGCATTTACATCAGCTCTGTGGGTCCATCAACTGGGTACATCCCCTGCAGGGGATAAAGACGGAGGTCCTTGCACCACCCTTCAACCTGCTCCGTGGAAGCGAGAACCTGGATTCACCATGTTCCCTCATGCCAGAGGCCCTGGAATCCATCTCCAAGGTTCAGGAGGCCCTATCTTCACGTCAAGCCCACCAGTGTGAACCCAGCCTGCCCTTTCAACTAGCAGTTCTTGGTAAGATCCCACACTTTTACATGCTGACATTCCAATAGGACACAAAAACAAAAGACCTGCTCCTCATCGTCGGGTGGGTCTTCTGCCACAACCAACCAACAAAACCAATTAATACACCACAAGAGGTCATGGCAGATCTCATCAAAAAGGCCTTCACACTCTTGTGGGGTATGAATTTATGTGCATTTTTCTTCCATTGAAAACCAGAGATTCGGATCATTTGCTCCAAACCAGTGAGAGCCTCCAGTTTGCCCTGGGTAGCTACATGGGCCAAATCACAATTCATCTACCTAGCCACAACTTGTTTAAATCGGAATTCAATTTGGTCCCCAAATTATTACGAAGTAGAACACTGTTTAGAGCCCTGGACAGTGTGGGAGTCGGGGATGCGGAAGACAAGGACAAGTTGCCATGGGAATGTACAACCATTGACTTATGGAGAGAAAGTGGGGCAATTTCCCATAGTCCCTTGCTTTCCTATATTAATAAGTTGTCTGTCAACTATTACCTGTCGCGGCGGAGGGAAGACCCGGATGCTCAATATGAGTGATCAACAAGCTTCAATTTATTATTGCATGCAAGCTCCTAATATACTATGCCTTAATGAGTTACTACGTATTCTGTAATACAACATTATGATTGGTACACGTCTTAGATATCAATCCCTCCCCTAGCTCCACTTCTGTGGTCAGCTAGTCCCTCTTTTCTCATGCCACAGGCATCCTGTTGTTCGTTTGCTTATCTACCAAGGACATGGGGCCCCTGTGGTTTCAGGATAGAACTCCATCTAGCTCAACTCCTACACAAGATAAGTGCGGTGTTCAGCAAGATCTTGTTCTGTTAGCTGCAAAAGTCTACGTGCCCTCTGTCACGTAACCAGCTCTCCACAACTACCCACTCCCTGTTTCTAGAAAAGACCATGTTCTTTGTTCCCCCATTGGTCCTCCCTGTTTGATCCCTCCCACCTGATTCCACCATTGGTTTATCCCTTGTCATTCCCCTCAAACTCTTACCCTGAGCCCTTTCCCAACTGGACAGGTTGTACCCTGGCCCCTCCTACCATCCCACTGTTTTATACACTAGTCCCTCCTTTGTTTGGGGCTCTTCAGCTCTGGCTCCCCTTCAGAGACAGTTGTGCTCCTGTCTGTTCCTGCTCCTTTTCCTCTTCGATCCCTTATTCCTTCTCCATACCTGGACCCTCTGACTTCACTTCAATTAACCTCCCTGGATTTCGCCAAGTGAAGAGTTCTCCTGCTTATTTTGGTGACAAAGTTATTACTACATTTGGGCTCAGGCGTAAGGTGGGCTGGGGGAGTTGCCAGCACTGCACAGAGTGGAGATGCTCTCCGTGTATGCCTGGGGAAGCCACCTAAGGCCACCCACATGACGGTGTTTTCCAACCGCTCAGGAAAGACCAAGTCAGTAATGACTTGGACGGACCCCAGGACTCAGAAGTGGAAGTCTGATGTCCAGTTGGTTGAAGGATAACCACAAATTGCATAACTAGCTGCCATGATCAGGGCCTTTGAGAAGTTTTAAGAACCTTTTAATCTGGTTACGGATTCGGCCTCCGTTGCCGGAGTAGCTATGAGGGCTGAACATTCTTTTTTAAAAGAGGTCTCCAACCCCAAATTTTATAGCTTGCTTTCCAGATTACTTTGTCTTATCTCCCACAGAAAGCAAGCCTATCTTATAATGGATGTGAGGTCACACACTGACCTCCCAGGTGCCATTGTGGAGGGTAACAGGAGGGTGTACTTGCTGGCCATGCCCACAGAGACTGCCAATGTCCCCAACATCTCACAGGTGAAGCTGTCACGTGCCTTCTATCACCAGAATGTGCCTGCCCTCATAAGAATGTTCAAATTAGCCAGACACCAAGCCAGAGCAATTTTGGCTACATGCCCCAACTGCCAAACCTACCAGATCCTGTCTGAGTTCTGGGGTTAAACCCCAGGGCCTCCAAAGTTGCCAGATATGGCAAACTGATGTTACATACATTCCTTCTTTTGGAAGGTCCAAATATGCACGTGTCAGTAGACACCTTGTCAGGTGCAGTGTTTGCTTCGGCCCACACAGGAGAAAATGCAAACACACCATCAGGCATTTTCTCCTTGTGTTTGCCACCCTGGGAGTCCCTGAAATTAAAACAGATAATGGGCCTGCTTACATCTCCCACACATTAAGAGATTTTTTTCTATCAGTGGTGGGTGAAGCACACCACAGGCATACCGTACTCTCCCACAGGACAGTCAATCATGGAAATGACCCATCAAACTCTTAAGAGGGTCCTTGACAAGCAGCAGGGAGGAACAGAGACCATGCCTCCCATTGAGAGGCTCTGTAAAGCTCTTTATGTTATTAATTTCCTAAATTGCTCATTCTCAGAGCCTGACTCCCCTGTACTCCAGAACCTCTCCACCTCGGCCTGAGCTAAGCTCACCAAGAAGCTGCTGGTGCTGATCAAGGACCCTGAATTACAACAGACATCAAGGCCTTTCCCACTGATTATCTGAGGGAGGGCATAAGCCTGTGGGCCCACACCACCTGGCCCCAAATAGCTCCCAGGGAAAAACATAAAGCCATACCCAGGCCTTGCAAACACTGCTCTCACACCAGATGACTCACACTCTTCTGAGACCCTTGCAGGCCCTCCAGAGGAACAGCAAACAACAGCCTGGAGATGGCACCAAAGATCCCCACAGCAAAGATTAAACCATCCTGTCACCCAGGTCACAGACCAGACCAAGTACCGCACCAGGCCCTAATTGAAAAGGTTGCTACTTCAACAGCAAATACAAAGCAGAACTCCGAACGCTGCCTTTTCCTTTCTCCCTTTCTCCGACCCAAAAGCCCCATCTCCCCCACCAATTACTTGTACCTGCCAGACCACTCCTCTCTCCCTTGTCATGGTTTTGCATGGGAGACATTTAGGGAAGTGAGGCAAAGCTTCCAGCCACTAGAAAGCTGGACATGCCTCTGTGAAAAACACATGTTAAAGATGAAAGAAACCCGGGAACTTCCTCTTTTTCCTTCCAGCCTGGGAACAGGTAACAAGGCTGGCCCAGCCCCTGTCTCAGCTGGGGTGGGCCAGGCAGGCTCTGCCACAGGGCACGGCCCCTCTCCAGGGAGCCCACCAGGCCCTGTCCCAGCCGGGCCAAGCCCTAGCAGCTGCCAGGCAGGGGCAGAGAGGCTGTGGGGGCCCTGGCCAAAGCAGGGCTGGGCCTTGGCTGTTAACATCTTGCCGCCAAGTCCCCTCCTACCAGCTCAACAGCTACACGAGATCCTGCAGCTGAGGCCAGAGGCAGCCCTGCAACCAACACAGAGTGGCCCTGCGGCTGGAAGTGAAAGCAGAGAAAACCAAAGACCAGCTATGCAGCCAATTCTGACAGCCCCAGCCGCAGTTCCTGCCACAAGCACTAAGTGGTCATCTGCAGGACCTGGGTGAGATGTGAACTCTTTCAGTGCTTCAGCCCTCCCTCAAGTGAGAGAAAGGAACAAGATGCAAGCATGTGAAGGAACAACATGAAGACATCGAGGTCAGTGAAGAAGTCAAGTCCCAGATGGGAGGGATGAGGAGATGTCTTGATCTTGGGACTGAAATCCTTTTGCAGAGCTGTGGAGAAAAGACTCTGTTTCCCCCTAACACATAAAAGCCATGGGGAGATGAAGGGTTCAGTTTGATACTGAGCAAAGGCCTCCATGCCAAAGTAATCAGATGTTAAAGTACATGGGATCCTATGAGGAGTTTGAACAGAGAAAGAGAGAAAAGTATTCCTGTGCCCCCAGGAGAAGAAGACGACGACCTCTGTTCCCAGAGATGACGATGATTTTAGAGATAGATAATGAGAACCTTTACCTTTGCACAGCTCAGCTTTATAACAGTATCCCATAAGTTGACATGGCCCATAAACACAGCTGTGGGAAAAGCTTGTGGAAAATGGGAGGGACTTTACTGTGGGAAACCAGGACATCTCTCTTGTGGCTTTGGATGGGCTGGGACCCTGGCAGGGGGCTCGGAGAGCTTGGCACAGAGCCCAAGACCCTTCTGCCTTTGATCCTGAGCCATGGAAAAAATTACCNACCTTAAGAATGAAAGCAAAGGAACTCTGACTCTTTCTTGGACCATCTGGCTGTGAAAAAGGACTCTCAGGAAACATCCAAGGCAGGGGATCCCGAGACTTCACGATTGCAGATTTTCCCAGGCAGTTGCTATTAGTGAGAGAGACACGAGAGAACTGTTTTTTTCTTGTGGAGAAGTCTCCATAACGTTAACAAGAGGGACTTCTCTCCCTAAGTGAACTGAAGAAAGGCTATTCTAGAGGTGATAAACTGACTGAAATTTTAGGGTGTGTTTCTTTACATTGTCAGTGGGAAAGAAAAGGTTGTGGGGGGAAGAGAAGTATTCTGAAGGTTTTATTCTGATTCTTATTACTCTTTCTTTTAGTTAGTGTTGATAACTTTTTCTTTATATCCTTTTAAAATTTTGAGCCTGCTTTGCCTTTCTCTTAATCCTATCTCACAGCAGGAAGTGAGTACATTGTTGATTAGCCAGCATTGAATCCGTCACACTCCTTAGTGTGTTGGTTGGGAAATCTCAAAATTGGCAAAATCTTAAATTGACAAACCAAAACCACTACTTAACAACTTAACATCCACTGTGCTAAGCGACCTCCTGTTGGATAAGGAGACTATCAGGCATGCCACGCTCCAAAACCAAGCTGCCATTGATTTTCTATTGCTCACCCATAGACATGGCTGTGAAGCGTTTCAAAGGCTGTGATGCTTCAACCTAACCACCCATAGCAAAGACATCCACACCCACATCCAGAGGATCCAAAACTTAGTCCAAGAACTAAAAACTGAAAAGGAGCCCAAGTGGTTTGAAGACCTTTATGGATACTGGGGACTTAAGGGATGGGTTGCCTCCCATCTGAAAAATATTCTTTGGATCCTTTTAGTTGTTGGGTTTTTTATGCATGTTTAGTTGTTTTAAGGCTTTACTCATAAGGTCTCTGGGGGAAAACCTTTTTATTAAATAAAAAAGGAGGAGTTGTGGGGACCAGAGAACCGGCCAGGGAAAGGCTTGCTGTGCTCCCCTGGAGAGCCGACCCAAAGCCGCAACCCTTTCAGTTGTAGCAAGTAGAAAGATCACCCCCAGAATTCTTTACATTATTATGTTAATCCCTTGTACCCCACTGGCCCGTCCCCTTTGCTCCATCCCTGCACTCTCACCCCATTGGCTCTAGTGTTTGTCCCGCCCCTCACTTTCCCTACATATAAAAACTTTCCCTGTTTTCCCTCACTTCTTGGAGTTCTTGTCCCTGGCCTCCTTTGCAGAGTGCCCTGCTCTTAATAAAAGCTAGTTCTGTGTAGAATGCCATACCATCTCCCGTTTCTCCTTTCTCCGTGTCGCCAGAAGAAGCCAAAGCAGAACATCGTTTGCCAGGCTGAGAGAAGGATGTGCCTGTGCCCCTGAGCCGTCCCTCTCAGGACACTTCCTCAGGAAGGTTGCAGCACCTTCACCATCCATTCGCCGCAGCAGGCAACACCTACCCCGGCAAGGTTCTTCTGCTTGTCCTGATCTTCTGGATGCCAGTAAGAACACTGGCAGTGGATGCGTGGTTAGTAGCACAGCCCAAGGAGAACATCTAGGTCACCCTCACAAAAACTCTTCATCAAGACAACATGTGCCTGTCCATGGGTAGTGCCAACAAGCTGTTGGCCTCATGCCTGGTAAGGGTTAAAGCCCAACAAATACCCTTCAGGCTCCTTCAAGGAAGGAACTCAACCTGGTGGACACCTGGGACGAGTGGACAAGGATTTTGCCCCATGCACCAGCTGAACCCCAGGAACTGGAGCTTTTGGGTTCCTTTGAGGCCACCTATTGTGTTAGATTCTACTACAGGCCTTCAGGCAAACTATGGCCTGCATCTGAATATAAAAAATTGATCTACTACAAAGATGTTTCAACTAATAATAAAATTTATAATTCACTTAACTGGTGCAATTGCACCAGCAACACACTATTTGTATCCTCCAGTTACCCCACAGTGCTTCCCTGGGTTGTCTTTCTAATCTGTGGGGACAGGATGTGGGTAGGAATATCCTCCTATCTGCAGGGAGGTCCTTGCACCCTTGGCCAGCTTACCATCCTCACCCCAAACTAAACATTAATCCATGATTGGCAAAAGAGAAATTAATTGGCCTGCCAAGTAAGTCAGATCGCTCAATTCCATGAAAATTGTAGTAGCAAAATTGCTGATTGGCCTCATAAGAAGAGGGTGGCTATGTCCCTTTTTCTACCCTGGGTTGCTGCCGCTAAAGCCCTTGGTGACCTTTCTCACCAGGAGTATTACTTTAAGCAGGCCGACCTAACATCTGCAGTGCTAAATAACCTTCTGTCAGATGAGAAGACTACCAGGCAGGCCACTTTTCAAACCCAGAGAATCAGCCAAGAAACAACATGCCCTACTCCCCTGGAGAACCAACCCCTAAGGCACTACCCTCTTATTCAGGGTAACCATAAAGATTGCCCCCAGAGGCCTTTGCTGCAGTATGTTGATTTCTCCCACCCTACTGGCCCTTCCCTCTTGCTCCGCCCCTGCACCCTTACTCCATTGGCCTCTGTCTTTTGTCCCGCCCCCTCTCTTTCCTATATAAACCTGTTTTCCTTGCTTCCTCAGAGCTTTTGTCCCCGGGACCCTTTGCAGAGGGCTGCACTTCAATAAAGGCTTGGTCTCTGTGGAACTCCATACAAGACTCTCATCTGTCATTCCTCTGAGTTACCTTGAAGCTAGCAGGAAGAAGAGCACCAGAGAAGGCGTGGATGTGCCTATGTGCCCAGGATATCTGTGGTGGTGCATTTTTGTAAGATTTTTCTCTGTTGGTTATGTGTTGTATTCAACATGTTCTCAATGGTCTGATCCTACCTACCCCCATGCAGTTGGTTTACTCCACCATTGTTTCCTCCCCTTTCTCTGTCAGTCGAGGCACCTACCCCTTATTCCCGATCTTTCCCTGCCTGCCATTGTAACCCTGCCCTTCTCCCCTGTCAGTTAATGTAAACCCAGCCTCTCCTTCCAGAACCCTCTGTGTCATTTATGTTACCTCTGAATTCCCGTTGGTTGTAGTAGAGTGTTCTCCTCCCTTCGCACCCCTCATTGGTTACAAGATTATGTATCCCTGCCCTGTACTCCTCCCTCCATTCCCCTTGATTGGTTGTACTGTATCCTCCCCTAAGACCTCCTCACAGCACAATTCTGGGTTCTTTGTCCCTGAACCCCTTCTGTTGTATTGTGTTTATGCTATCCCCTATGTTCATTTATAATGGTTTGTTCAGTGTACCCATTTTCCCTGAATAGTTTATCGCAAGTTGTTTCCCACCTTACCCTATGTCAGTCCTCCCAGAGTTTGCTTAGTCATTCCCCAATCTTCTCCCTGAGACCCCTCTCTGTCACTTAACCTCCCATCCCCTATATCCAGAACTCTGGGAGTCGGGGAGGAAGGCAGACTGCCATGGGAGACAATGACTGTTTAAGATAGGTGTTGGGGGTTGGATCTGTTTCTTTTGTGTTTGTGGAATTTTTTTCCTGATGGTTTGCTAGGTAACTGATGGCTGGGTACTTTATGGATACTTGACTTAAACAAAGGAGGCAGCAGGTTTCTCCGGGTGGAACAGCAGTGAAGGGCAGTTTGGTCCGAGGACACCGCTCCAAAAGGACTGGAGTACCAGGGGACCCTGCTTGTTTTCTCTCTCTCTCTACTGGATTTCTCTCCAGAGGAAGACTGAACACATTTTTCTTCACCATTGGACTCTCATACAGGACTATCTCATTTCATAGAACTGCATTTACTGCTCGAGGAGGATTTCATCTGGACTGCTTTCACCACCCTGATACCCAGGGTGTCAGGTCACATCCCTGACTCTGTCAGGGCATTTCCTGAGGTTTTGTTGTTTCTTTGTTTTTTGCTTGTCTCTTAGTGCTATTACATTTGTATTTGTCTTTGCTTTGTCTAATATTCCTAGTAAAGAACTGTTATTCCCACTCCCAAATCTTTGCCTGAGAGCCT
>WBNO01032665.1:1544-13244 GCA_013400575.1 Peucedramus taeniatus
GGAAGGAAGGAAGGCATTTTGATTCAAAGGACTAGTGCAGTTTTGATGGAAGTACCTTGACCTTCCTTCTTCTCTGTGTTTATATTAGATCTACAGTGTGGTTTTGGTATGTACTAAACATATTTCAAGGACATAAAATGGGAAATTCTTCTCCAAGTGTGCAGCAAAGGCTCTCCAGCTCCTGAAACTGCTTTTAAACTGAAGGAAGACAGGTTTAGATTAGATGTTAGGAAGAAATTCTTGACTCAGAAGGTAGTAAAGCATTCGAACATTTTGTAGTCCAAAGATGTGGTGAATGCCTGATTCTTGGAAGTGTTCAAGGCCAGGCTTGATGGAGCTCTGGGCAACTGATCTAGTGAGTTGCATCCCTGCGCATGGCAGATGGGTTGGAATTAGGTGGTCTTTAATGTCCCTTCCACCTCAAACCATTCTATGATTCTATGAATGTTCAGTACAGACTAACCTACCCCGCAGTAAACTCCATGGGCCATATGTATCTTGTAGGGAACTGATCTAACACTTTGATCTACTGATCTCATCATACTGTGCTGAATGAATTCCTACTGTAAATTTCTCCTTACTTTGCCTTTGCTAATTCTAGGGAAGACTGAAGAAAAATATTCTGGGGTGGTTGTACTGGGTTTTTTTGTTTGGATAGAATTAATTTCTTCATTGAGCCAGTGTTGGGCTGTGTTTTGCACCTGAGGTAAAAAGTGTTGATAACACAGATCTTAGTTATTGCTGAGCAGAGCTAACACAGAGGCAAGGATTCTTCAATTTCCTGTACTGCCTTGGCAGTGAGGGTATGCACTGGGCATGCACAGAGTCTTGGGAGGGGACAGGTCCAGGAGAGCTGACAACAATTGACACAAAGGATATTCCATGTCATATGGCATCATGTTCAGCATGTAGAGCTGGGGAAAGGAGAGAGGGAAGGACATTCAGATTGATGAATTTTTTCTTCCTGAGTCACTGTTAAGCACAGTGGAACCCTGGTTCTCCTGGAGATGGCTGACCATATATTCATGAGATGTGGTGAATGAGTTCTTTCTTTTGCTTTGCTTGTGTGCATGGCTTATTTTTTTTTACCTCCTAAACTGTATTTATCTCAATACATTATTTTTCTCACTTTAACCCTGTGGATTGATTATTTAGGATTTGAGAAGAAAAGCCTGAATGCAGTAAAGGATGGTAATAATAACAACAATAATAATAATTATTTATTTTTAACTGGATTTTTGTATCTATATCACACATTTTTTCCATGCATGAAAGTGCAAACCCAGTATAATTTTATGTTTCATTTGCTAATACAGCAATGTAAACCAACTTAAAAACAGACATGACACACAACTGACAAGGAATGCTTTTACAGCTCATTTATCAATCAGGTTAAGTTCATGAATACAGTTTTACATTGAAAATTCATAGTTTTTATCTCTGATGTACTTTAAATGACACAAGTGTCGAGTGATTTCAAGATAATATCACAATCAGTGTTTTCTTTTCTCCAAAATAAGCTCAGTGCAAAATGATATCTGGGTTTGTGGACAGTTCTGGCCTGAAATCCCTTTTTAGGCACAAATGGGCCAAAAAAAATGCTTATGTGCTTTGTCCTGTAACTAAGGTGATTTGCTGGTGCATACCACAGTATACTGGCAGCAAAAAAGATCATGCAATTTGCTTTATTACACTCAATTCTTGAGTAAGATACATGCTACTACAATTTTTTTCTTCGTAATGTTTCTAACTTATCTGATAATTTTACAGACATTTATTACTCCAGGCCTTTTCAAGGAGCAACAGTGCAAATATTCTGTACAAATTCCAAAAAGAAGGTATGAGCTATTTGAAAGTAATATTGTTTCTGGTGTATGGTAGTTTTCTTTGTTTAAAAGAAAAAAATACTACTCCAGAATAAAGAAATATTCACTTATTTCTGAAAAGAAACTTTTATGGATCTTCATGAAGAGAAGAGGACTTTGGGGGACTTCACCACAGTCTGCAGCTTCCTCAAGAGTGGAAGTGGAGAGGCAGACACTGATCACTTCTCTGGTGTTCAGTGATAGGACCCAAATTGAAATTGTGTCAGGGGAGGTTTAGGTTAGATATTAGGAAGATTCTTCATCCAGAGGGTGGTTGGACACTAGTGATGGTTCCCCAGGGAGGTCGTCACGTCACCGAGACTGACAGAGATCAAAAAGTGTTTCAACAATACTCTCAGGCACCTGAGAGTACTGTGATTTTTGGGGTGTCCTGTTGCAGGGCCCAGACCTGGATTTCAATTATCCTTATGGATCCCTTCCAACTCAGGATATTCTATGACCCTCTGGTGTAACAGCCACTCTTCCTGTGTCATTTGCAAACCTGATGAGAATATTATCATACAATACAATCATTAGTTAAAGTATTAAAATGGAATGGACACAGTATTGACCCCTGGAGTACACCACCAGTCTCTGGCCTCCAATTAAATATTGCATCAGAGATCACCATAACCATGGTCCGGCCATTCTGTCAGTTTTCATTTCATCCCAACATCTTATCATCCAGCCCATACATCAGCAGCTTATCTATGAGGCTGTGAATGTGTTGCTGAAGTACAGGTATAAAATTGCCACTGGTATCCTCACTTATGCAAGGTCAATCATTTAATCGTAAAAGTTTATCAAGCTGGTCAAGCATGACCTCCCTTTCGGGAAGCTATGCTGACTATTCCTGATGATTTTCTTGTCCTTCATGTGCCTGAAAATAGTATCCAGCATTAGCTAATCCATAACCTTCCCAGAGACTAAGGTAAGGCTGAATGGTCTGTAGTTCCCCGAGTAGGCTGTATGTTGTTAGAAGATTAATATTAGAAATATTGCTAAGACTTGTGTAACAAGATGAGCTGGAGAGATTTTACTTGATAATATTTCTCCATGCACCAATAACATGATGACTCTTTCAATAACATATCAAAACAACTCTGAGTATTTAAGAGTTTCAATACTAAGAGGAAGAGCAATATTGATTTGGAAACCATTGAGAGAATGAAAAAGAAAAAGGGTAAAGCACGAGAAGCACATAGAGATGTTGGTATGTGACTAGCTAAGCCAGGCACTTTCATCTGAATCTATAATTTTTTCCAGATGTAGCCATGTCCCCCTCCATCCATTTTACTTCAACCTCTAACACAGATGAACTTCTAAGATTGATGGAGAGAAACAAGGGAAAAGGGGAAATGGAGAAGAGAAGGAAGGCAAAAAGGGAGGTGTTCAAAGCCCCAGGAATGAGAAGAAACAAAGATCTAGTGGGTTTTCTGGGACAGTGTTGCATTAGCTGCAAACTAACCACAATTTGAGGCATAGGGCGATGCGGGAAAGAGAGTAAGAGGACAATTGCAGGCACTTAATAGTCTTGAGATGATAGAGAGAGTTTCAGTCTTTAGCCCACTCAGCTGAGCTCACATTATGGGAGCAATGAAAGCAATGTTGGTGGGAGGATGCTTATGCATGTTGGAATAACATTTTTAGCAAAAATTAGTGCCTTTAGTATTCATCCCTAATAGTTCTAAATCTGTAATCTCTTCCAAATCACACTTTTTCTAGCACAATTTCAACATGACTTTGACTAAAGTGATATATTTAGAAAGGAATTTTCCTATGTTTAACACATTCAAAGTATGTATCTGCCCCCTGCTCATCCACTTAGTAAACAAAGAAATATACTCTTCATTAAATTCTTGTATGACTAGCCCTAAAACGGATCTCTAATTTTTATCTCATTTGTTCCACCTATACTTAATTTGCACAGAATTATGGCATCTATGTGTCATTTCCTGGTGTAACTTACTTTCACCATGGCTTGGGTAGAAAATCCTCTGAATGACATGGCAAAGCCGCTGTGAGGGCGCTGTTCAGCCACTGAGCCTTCCTCACTTTGCAGTTATCATGGTGCTGCCTCTCAGTACCTTTGTCTGCATGAGAACAGTTCAGTCTTCTTTTGTCCTTAATGTATTTTAGTTACAGGCACTGCGTATTGTCTGATCTTTACACCTGCATTACCTATTCTCTTGTACTGACTTATTAAGTAATGCTATTTTCCTTCCTGCTTTAATAGACCACTCTTTTCTAATTAAAGGAGAATGAGAGAATGAGAAGCAGCATGTTTCCAAAGTAAAGTGACAGGCAGGAGACTTAATTTCTTTTACTCTTTAGACAGTGGCTCACTGTTTGAGAAAATCACTTAGAAGGTCCAAATTTGTAAGCAGATGCACAAAGTTTGGGTGTTTTCCTTTTGTTACCTACCACGGAGTTTTGTTCTGAGAAGCGCTCAACAGAGAGAACAGCAGTTAAAGGTGATGAGACATGCAGGTACTTGACAAATTCAACAAATAGGATAGTAGTAGAGCATTTCAAAGTCAATGTCTTAAAACCCTAGGTGATTTCAAGCTTGTTTGTGTTTTGGTTTTTTTTTTAATGCTGACTTGAAACACATTGTTCCTTGATTTTCCTAACTGCAAATAGAAAATAATAGCCTTCACAAGGTCTGTTGATTGAAAATGTTTATAAAACTTTTCAGGATTGCTTGTGTTATATAATAAGAGATTTCCTCAACCATGTTAGTATTGTGTTACAAATACTGGAAGCATTACAAACAAGACCAGAGGGAAACTTTGGCTCACTTTGCTAGACTATGGCTATTCACCAGGTCTTCTGAAAAACAAGACTTGAATCAGTCTTCATTGCTCACTGATCCACATTATTGTGTGCATTATGAGTCAAAAAGAAGAGAAACACAATTAGTCATAATTCTGTATTTCCTCCTAGAAAGTGATATATATCCAAGAAAATCCATCATCTGTGGCTACAAAATTGAAAGAAAATATCCAGTTAGACTTGAAAATAAGTATTTTTACATGATTGAAAAGAATCTGAGCAAACAGATGGAACAGAATTTGAGCTCAGAGGAGTTCACCATGAGCTGAGTACTTGCACTGACTACCAGAAATGACATTGAGCTTGTTTCCAAAGGGTATCATTTTACTAACAATGATGCAGCAGCAGTGCCAGCAGAAATGTCATGTCTGGTAGAAAAGTGGCCCTATATGTGAGCATGAAGAACCCGCTGGAGTGGAGTTGGAAAACTTTGGGCAAGGAACTCTCACAGTTTCCTACTCCCATCAGTTTACCCATGTTTTACTGTGTTGGAACAAGCTTAATTGCATGACAGAACCCTTGGAGGAAACTGCACTATGGCAAGACAATATGCTTGAAAAAAGGGTGAGATTACACTCAATAACAGTGTCATCTGTGTAATCCAGGGTTGCACAGCTTACGCATGCACAGAAATTGCTGAAGGGGGTTTGTAGGATTCTGTAATACACAAGGAGATGGAAGCTTTTTATTTCTAAAAATTTCTCTACATTATTACAGAGTATCAGAAATACTACAAAAATCAACACCAGCAAGAATCCTACCACAGACATCATCACTAGCAAATATAAAAAGGATCAATAAAGTGAATATATATAACAATTAAAAATCACTATCAGCTATCAATAATGTATTAACAAGAAATAGTATGGCAACAGTCAACAGCATCAGCAATCAATCATATAGCAACAATCAATATAACAAGCCCCAATAATTAATATAGGTTACTGTTTTTTTCATTAGTGAAGCAACTTCTCACCAATATAACAGAAGACCCACTTAAAATATGTTGCTTATATGGATGTAAAATACCAGTTTTGAGTGAATTAGATTTCAGAACGGGCCACATTATGTTGAAGTGTAGGACAAACCAGTTACCAAGAGAGACCCAGCCATCCTAGAGCTGTTAAGGACAAACTGAAACTACTCCAAAAGTGGGCCCAAAGCAGGGACCAACAAGTTAACGGAGTCTGATTACAGATGATTGACATCCTGGAGTCTGGAGTTCACCAGGTGTTCTCAATGAGCATCTAAGATCTTGTAGAAAGCTTGCGTAGATTTCAACTTGTTTAGAAAAGTTAAAGCATGTGCAGCATGGGAAGTTCTCAGGGAGATAGAAACTCTATTTTGGATAAAAATTAAGTTCTTTGTATATTGTAGAGATATGAAAGGCAGAGAACACACCATTTTGAGCAGTCAGTAGATGCTGTTAATGTCTATTTTTCAGTTAGACCTCAAAAAAAAGTGATGATGTTTCTTTCCTTTTAGCCCAATTTTGTTTTCCAGGACTGTTTTCACTTTTTCAGAGAGTAAGTTGCAGTTTCTTGAATTTTGCATTTACTGATGGTATCTCAGGAGGTCACGACTTTCTAGGTTCCTCACCTGTACTTTTAAAGAGGCCAGCTGCACTTTTTCAGTATGTTTCTTGTTCTAGGACCCAGTTCCCAGGCTCACGGCTCCCATACCAGCAGGAATATATTCTTGGCTAGTACCTTTCCTCTTTCTAAACTTTTTGGCTACTTGCATCACAAAGTTATATTAGTATTAATTGTGACTCAGAGTAAAATCCCAAAATAAATCATGCAGCACTGTGTTGTTTACCTTCTACATCTCCTGATGCTAGAGAAACAGGAAACAGAAGCCAATATTATGCCACTTACTTACAAACATTTGCAAATGATCTTCTTCTGGAGCTGAGTGTGTGTCCTCAAAGTTTCATCTATACAGCTAAGAATTATCTCCTGCCATATAATTTTGTCCTTTCAAAATCTGAATGTAAGCAACTGAGTTCTTCTGATACTGAACTCTATAGTTTACTGGAAATTACCATTAAAAACCTCATATTTATTAGCATCGGCTGTTGGTGACCTTTGACTTACTAATTCATGTCTCCATGGTTTTCCTTCTGAAAAATGAGCTTTTACTTCTATTGTGAAAAAATCATGATACACTGCATACAGCTCCAGTTCTGGGTGTTACAGATATTACAGACACCATTCTTATTGCTATTATAATGCAAGTGAGGGAAGAAGGACTATTCTGGGATCACGTCTTACTGTTTATTAAGTTTGTAGATGAAAGGTTTAGGTAAGTAGGCGGTACAAAATTACTTGTGATTACCAATATATCATTTAAACGTAAGGATGGACATGTTGCTACATACTTAAGAACTTGAATAACGATCTCCACTTCTGTCTACCAGATTAAAAATGTATTATGAAATTATTGTTTTGAAATTACTGAGATATGTGCATATATCTAAAATAAATTCCTAGATTTACAGGCTTTTTGAAAATTTTCCTACTGGACAAGTCCATGAAAGACAGGGACAAGCACATGCCCCTCACTGTGTGGTACCTATCATTGTGCAAGTAAATAATTTCTCATCACTTCAGGATTTGACATTTTTTTTTCTAAGTGGAATATTTTTCTTCTAAATTTAAGTTCAGAATTAGACACAGCTTCCCTTGGGCTGACGAGACTGTTGCCCATCACACAAAAACAGAAAAGCTTTCACACTTCCAAATAAATCAGTAGAAACCCTTTCCTGTGTTACATTTGATTTCTCTATGGGTTGATTCAAAGCAGACATTAAAGGATAATATGAGATAGGAGAAATAGCTAACTCGTGAAGTAGTTTTATGTGCTTAAGCTCTATTTAAAATTGTATTTTAAAAAGGCTTTGCCTGAAATATGACCAGTAATGGCTAGTACACTTGATAAGGAGTCTGAGGATGATTTTCTTGCCATTAAGATATCCTGGTATATCTACACTGTCTGTAATTTTCACCTGTCAAGACTGTACAGTACCAGAAATAGATTGAAGAAAAAAGCAGAGGAAAAAGACTCCAAATGAAAAACATTGCACTAAGATTCCAAAATCAGGACTGAAACTCAAATGCGCAGTAGAAATACTTGGGGTTTTTTTATAGCAAGCTTATTCTTTAGTGTAACCTACAGTACAAGGCCTCCCAGAGGACATTTAGGAACACAGTAGTCTTTGATCTTAATGGAAACTGTTTGCTGAGGATGATGCTGTCTGCCTTGCAGCCAGGTAGTCTGGTTGCACAGCAGGAACCTCTTGCCTGTAATACAGAAACAGATAGCAAAACCTGCTTCATCTGTCTGAGAGAGCCTGGAGTTTCCTCTAGTTCAATGTGGGAGGTATTGCGTTTCTTAGAAAAGCTTCTTTCTTCCACACAGCCGATGGTGCCGTGACACGGTTTCTAAGTAGCCAGGGTCTGTGGGCCCATTTGACACAGTGGGAAAGAGGCTAAACTAAGTGGGAGAAAGATCTGATTTGGTGACTTCAAGAAAAAAGGTGGAATTATTGAATGAATTGAATTATGGAATTATTGAATGGAATTATTGAAACATGAGAAGAAAGTAACTATTTTTTCTGAACCATGCTACATCAGAAACAGTAGATTTGTTTAATAAATGCTGAAGGGCAAGTCAATTGACAGGATATTTTAATGAAAAATAAAGGATTTACCCTTCAACACAGGATGAAATTTTAAAAGGGCATAACTTTCATATGTGAGGTCAAAAGCAGGAGAAAGATCTATACAACTCTCAAGTTATTTTTTTTTCCAGCTACAGCAGGTCTCAATGAAATTTCTCACTGCGTCTATTACTTCTCTATTTGCCTCTCCTACCTTGCCCTTCCACAATATTTAATAGCTTTATAACTGCTTCTCCTTTCTAACATATAAAAATCCACTGATTCTTAAATGGTCATTAATGAGAATGTAATCTGTCTTGTCTGAGGATTACTGGGAGACAGCATAGCCCTACAGTGAGCTATTCTTCACATCCCTCCTGCACAGCCTTTCTGAGGATACTGATTTTACACCTCTCTCCACTCTAATTTCCTGTTCATTCTACAGTATAGCATCTATTAGTCACAGAAAGTTGGGAAGTTAAAGACTCTTCAGCTGGAATACTCTGAGGCTTGCAAGTAGAAAGGTTTTAGACCTTTGTGTGTAATGGGCTGTAAAAGTAAAAGCTGTGATTTATTGTTTCTTTCAGTTACTGAAACCCAATGCCTAGCCCACCTTCTGTGGAATTCAGTGATCTGCAAATGTTTATATCTAATTGTTTGAATAAACTGTGATCCTTTTCCTTTTGATGCATCATGTTTCCATGTTACTGTGCAATATTTCTTTTAGAATTATATTTTTAACATTCAGTTCAATGCTGAAAGTAACACAGATTTACATTTCTTTTCATAAAAAAAGAAGTTTTTAAAAATAAAATCTGTGACCATTAGTAGTTAAAAGATTCAGATTCATTATTTCTGTTAATTCATGTTAAATCAGTCTAAAAAATCAATTTCTTGGCATGTGGATATGGATGGACACAAAATGATAGCTTATACACACACACCCAAACAGTTCCTGGATATATTCCTCTATAATTTACAGAAGAGAAAGAAACTCAAGGAAACAGAAAAGTTCATTTTGAACTGTACTAAGAGGATTGATTTGTTATTATTATTGTCAAAAGGCAATTTTTATGTTTACTTTTAATTTCCATTACAAAATAAGCAACATATAAAAAGAAACAGCACAGAATTACATGATTCTTAAGAGCAATGTCTTTCTTTCCCAGGTGTAGCCATAAGCTTTGCAGGCAAATGATTGATCAGCTTAATAATATCTAGGAATTAATTTCCAAATGTGCTGTGAAAAAACAGAATTTTTATGACCAAAAAAAGAAACACATATTTTATGTAGATTCAATAGTTTATTGTTAATATAATTTCAAATATAGCTGTCTCTTGAAGATTTCTTTTTAGTTCAGTGCCTACTATTACAAGAAAATGAAAAACAAAACAAAAAAAAAAAGAAATTTAAAATAACAAAAATTATACCATCACAGAAGAAGTTCCAATATTCATACAAACAAACTTGATAGCACTTTTATTCTACTAAATTTTATTTCCCAACACGTGGATCTAAATGTTGGCTTCAGCATAGGGAGAGGCTACAGCTGTTTTAATGTACCTTTGGTCCTCCACAGGTACTCGTGTGGGTGTTTTCTTCCTCACCTTAGACTCACATAAGGACTTTTTCCATGTTTGCCAACTTTGTCGCAACTTGCTATTTGTCACTATTTTTCATGTGCAGGCTTCTTCTGTAATTAATAATTATGGCATACTTTACATATGTTAGATACCTGTTCTTTGTTCTTTTTGCTGCATTTAAAAGTGATTTCATCAGGTCTGTACTACCTTAGCTGATCATTAACAGGGTGGTTATAGCCATTGGGTCTGGAACATCAGCTTGTATCCTATTTCTTATTACCCTCTCTGCCCTGCATCCTGTGTCCCACCATTCAAGGTCTGTTTTGCCATACCATAACCATATTCCTCTATGCTATGTAAAAACATATGTTAGAAAACATAAGTAGAATCATATGTTAGAGTCATAAATATCAGATTCTATACAGGAAAACTACCTGTTACTACCACAAATATGAAAATTTTACAATAGAAAGATAAGCGAAAGCTATTTGAAATAGATTTTCTTGGTAATTTCAAAAATTGCTGGTTTAGCTCTAAAAACCATAACAAAGTTTAGCTAGGTAAGAGAAGTTCAGACAAAGTAAACATAGCTGTCTTATGGCCTTAAAAGTTTGTACAAAGATCATGGCATGCTGGTAACTGCAGCAGCAATATCTTACTCACTGGGCTGCAGGATCCATTCCACTCAGAGAAGTATCAAGGGCTTTNAACTTTTAGGTAAATGCTTCACGGCTGAGGTCTTTAATATCCAGGTGCTGATTGGAGAAGCTCATAGTGTAGTCAAATGAAATAAAGCGTGGTTGTGCAGAAGTGCTTCTGTCAGAGATGAGAATTGATGGGAGTTAATCTTCGTCTCGATAATCCTTACAAAATTTCACTGTTTTCTGCAAGGTGAACCAACTCTAAAAAAAGGATGAGCAGATTGTCTTTGTTTGCTTTACAGATCAAAATGGTTTCTGGACTGCAGATGCAGCTTTGAATCATTCAAGCAGTACAGGGTAGAGCTGTAATATCTCTTAGGTAAATTCTTTTCCTCTCGGCTGGGCTTCAAAAATATTAGTTAGAACAGCAGCTGATTTTCTCCCTTCTACTGTTTGTTTGTTTGCTTGTTTCAAAATATGCAATATAAGTCAAAGCTACTCTCCAGTCCCTGAATTCAGTGCCTTTCCAAAGGCAAAGTCGAAGTAAAATTTTTAATTCAAACTCCAAAGCTAATAGAGTGAGGGAAGATTGTTCATCATTCTGAAGTGAATTAGCTATGAAAATGGTAGTCAGTTCTACAACAGTGCTTTGGTAGAAGAAATTTGGACATCTAATACATTTCCTGCCAATCACATAAACAGGTATGACTAGGACAGTTAGTCGGCTTTTATTTATTTGGCTGGTTTGGTTTGAGTAGGGCTAAAACTATTTAATAGATGTACTTCCAGCTGCTGCTGATTTCCCAGAACAATAGGTGAGGTAGACAGTAAATTGGAACAAGAAGACATTTCCCATGATTCCTTTAGTCAGGATGAAAGAATGAAAAAGTCAAGGGGAGAAGCATTTAAAAACTTAACTCAGGTTGAGTACAAGAAAATGAAAAATGGAAAAGCTTTAAAATTATACGACTGTGTTCATTTTTAGTTAATAAACACTTTTTCACAAAAAAGACTAATTTTTAGTTTTTATGTAAAAATTAATCTAAATGCCTGTGTAACACCACAACAGTGATTTTTTGTGTGGGTTTCTGTTTTTTTTTATTTTTTTTTATTA
>WBNO01032665.1:15406-44755 GCA_013400575.1 Peucedramus taeniatus
TTAACTCATTTTCCTGCCCTTGGAAATGCATTGCACTAAAAGCATAGGAAAGATTGGCAGGTGAATTTTAACTTGTTGGTTTTAAAATTTTTTTTTCTACAAGTGTTATAGGAGTAGGAGATTTATTGAAAGATATTTGTTGCATAAAAATATTTTGGTTCTGAATGCACTCAAAGCAGGCTTTCTGGTATTTGAGAGGTGCCTTTAATAGTTTTCAGGAGAAAAAAGTGATAGGGGAAGAGGAAAGGGAAGAGGTAAATGAAAAATCATTCTTTTCCCTTTCTTGCTAAAGAACAGAAAAGATAAGTTTAAGACATAATTGTTTAAGACATGTTAAAGACATAATTTCCCACAGATTTTTGTTTCTCAAATAATTTCTTATAGGCTAAATAATTGTGTATACTATTCCAGAATTACGTTAGTCTTTAGACTGGAGGTTTATGGTAGTCATGCTTTGACAAATATTTCAGGATCATTTATGTAGATGTTCTTTCTACATTAATCTATAATATCAAGTGACAGAACCAAGTTCTGGCCTGTCAGCCTTTGTGTGAGATGTTAAATTCATCCTCTGTTGCAACAGAACAGAACTGAGTCTTGTGTCTGTTTCTTAAATTCATGTTGTTCATTTGTTATAAATTATTAAGTGCTCAAATATAGAAACTCCTATTGAAAAAATAACATAAATTTCCAGTGAAACGCAAATTGTGTTGTATTTTGTTACACTTCTATAAAGAAGAAAAATATGGCATAATTTTATGCCTAAGCAGGAACTGCTTATTTACTGGTGAAGAATATGTCAAAATAATATATTTGGTGGTCCATATTCTCAGCCTCCCAAAAAGTACATAGTGTGAAACAAAACAGATTTAGGGAAAACACTGAACTTCCCTACCCACAGTCCCTTGAATTTTTTTCTCAACTTTGAGGTCAAGGCATAAGTTCATCTCCCCTTTCCCAAAATGCAAAAGATTTATTTTAATTTGCTTAAGATTCTGCTGATTCCCTTGTCTCTTTTCTTTTATTGCTGTGGATTTATCTTTAGCTGGATTTCCCAGGAATAAGGTTCACATACAGAACTGTTAAATCAGAACAGCTGATGCATATCAAAGTTGCATTCTTTGTTTAAAGTTAACCACGCAAATGGAGAACAGCAACAAAGTTTATATAAACAATAGAAACGTCTCTGATGCATGTTTTTGAATCAGCTCTGTCATTCTCTTTATAGTATCTATCTTCACCATTTGAATCTTGGCATGGTGATTAGATTTAATAGAGCTGTTAAGAACTGCTCTTTCTTTCAAGTTTTGCTGGAAAAAATTACACCAGTTAGGAAAAACAACTGCTAAAATGGGCTATAAGGGGGGTTGTATATTGTTATTTTGCATGATCTGAAATTCTGACAGGTGTAACAATGATGGTCAGGAACAAAAGTAACAGTGATTTTTAAAACACAAGTCTGCAATATCTTCCAAATGTGAAGATTTCAATAAACTAACACACCAAGATAGCGGAAGGACCTGACAGAAAATAGTCATTTTCTGTATGTGTAGAATTTAACAGTCCTTAAATGGTTTGTGCTGGATGAAAGAGAAACTGAAAAATGACCTTTATCTTTGTGACCACTGCAAATCTTGCTGTTCCACTGTTCCAGTGATGCATAGAGGTGGAAATAAAGGAGATGAGTACAATAGACTTTTCCATAGACTGAGTTTTCCAGGTCATTTAATTCTCTCTAGTGTGTTCAGAACCTTTCCAACAGAGCTAATGATAACAGATTGCCACATTATTCTACTCATGGTGACCTGTTTGGGTACCTGCCAGAAATTCTACTCACTCAAAACTATGGGTGAAAAAGAGTGTTTACTGAATTCACTTCTAATCATTATTATAATTTATTCAGGAGAAGAAAACCCGTATTATTGAGCACTTCATGTGTTAAATAATGACTCAATTATTTTGAAAATTGATACTTTAGGTTGCTGCTCTGCTGCAACTGATTTTGAATTTTCCTTTCTGACGCTGGCCTTCTGCCAGTTCATGTTCCAGGGGGACAGTTCTCCTTATCAAACAAGGCTGTTTTTTCAACATATAACCAGGTAAAGCTACCCCCAGGAACTCTGTAATTGCTAAAAAAGAAGCAGCTGTGGATCTGAAAGGGATAAATGTAGCATTTTTACTGGGATTTTTTCTTTTTGTGATTACTTTTGGGCTTCATGAGCTCCAAGAGTGCAGTCTTACTACCAGTGAATATCATGGTGTTCAGGCTCTTGATCATTTCATGATTTTAATATGATTTCTTTGAGCATAAAATTGACAATTCTAGATTTTACCATTATTGTTTGAATATCTATCTTTCATGTAATTTTTGAGAACCAAGAAGCTTTAAATCACATACACTACCTGATTTTTACCATAAAAAAGGAGCTTGCATTTAAATATTAATTAAAGAAATTTTGACTCCTTGAACATGTATTGTTTGATCAATTCAATTGAAGAAAAAAAATTTTTTTAAAAGAGATTCTGCCTGGGAGTCCTGCTTTTGAGATAACTTGCTATTACATGTTACCTTCTTAACTTTGAAGAGCTAAAGGGATCTAAAATATAAAAGTTTACTGTTAATTCATGCTGATTCTTAATCTAGTGTGTTCAAAAAGGATTTTTGAGATTACATCTAATACTTTGGGATGGTTTTTTTTATTTACATTTAAGTTCCTGTAGAAATCATACTTTTTCCATATCAATGCAAAGATCATGTTAGGAGTAATACTAAAGTTTACTTACTATACTCCAGTGGCTTAGGCTTTCCATGTATAGCTGTTGGCTCTCTAACTTTGGGCCATTCAAGCCTGAGTTGGGTATATAAGTCAACTGAATAGCTTTCCCTTGATAATAGAATTAAAAATACTAGAGGTAGAAAACGTCATCAAATCTATTTCAGATGTAATTATTCTCATCCGAAAAGGTTTCCTTTGGTTTCATATATTAAGGGCTTGAATTCCAATCTTACAGAAAATGTTTTGCCTGCTGGATGCAAAATATAGCAGTTTAACACCTTCTTTGCTAGCAGCTAAATCATCTCACATGATTGACAACTTTCTTTTCAAGGTGGAGAGAGCAACACAGACTGGAGGATCACCGATAGCAGTGTTAATAGAAACACACTATTTTAAAAATATGATTTAAGAGGTTTGGGGCTTTTATGACTGATATATTGTTGGAAACAAGCATGCCTGTGTTCTGATAAAATTAATGTTTTTATGGCCTGAAATGAGTAGTGATTCTCCCCCTTCCTACTTATGTGTCTGCAGCAGAAATAACTAGAATATTCAAGGCTTTCGATCTTGAACCCATTTACTTTGACTTAAATTTTATGTTCTGCCAGATTGCTTTATTTTAATTTTACAATGAAATATTATATTTTGCTTCTCTGTAAGTTTACAAAGGTTAAAGCACTTCAAAATAAAGACTTTATGTTAATATGATTTTTTAAAAAGTCTTCTGAGTAATGTGTGAAGTTCTCTTAGACTATAGTTTTGAATTATTTGGATATAAGTACAGTTATCGTTAATACTGAAATATATAATATAAATACATAATACATAATTTGATGGATTAAATTGTGATATATATGTTTACAGCTAACTCCAGGCTAATGAGAATCTAAAATTTAACATATAATAGTGGTTCACTGCCTTCTGTTGACACAAAATAGGGAAAATAGAAATACTATTCTAACAAATTTCATGTTTGCAGGTTTCAGATCTCCTATAAATCTGTCTCTGTACAAGAAATCTTTCATACATCCCAGTGTGATCTAAAGAAGAAAAAAAATATCATAAGATATTTACTTAGTCTGGCATTACAATGAAGCCTTACCAATGACAAATCTCCGTAAAAGATGTGGTTCAGTTCTGTCCTTGTGACCCTCTCTTCCCTGTGGCTTATCTACGGATTGTATATTCAATGCTTAATTGGTTGATACAGTAGAAATATTCTGTGTTGGTTTGTTTTTTCCTTTCTGTTTTGGGGCTAAACCAATAAACTAGATGTAAGGGAAATTTCAAAGCGGTAAGACTTCTACTTTCCAAGGGAGCTTGCTATCAGACTGGCTTTGCAATCACAGTAAGCCACAAAGCATGACTAAGTTTTTGAAGCAGGTGAGTTCTTGTGCTGATACAGCATCAGAAATCCTAGTGAGAACAGGAGTGAACTACACCCAGAGCCACTCTACTGACTGTGCACCTCCCACTGCTGAAGGATGAACTAATACAAAATTAAGTGTGCTAGGACCTCACCCCCACTTCTGGTCAGATGTGGGGAGGCACCGTGCTTTTCATGAAAGCAGCAATGAGTAAAACCTTTCAAGCCATTAAGGCCCAAGCAGCCTTCATTGTTTGTTAAAAAAAGTTCTAAAATTTCCATCAAGACCACAATTTGTTTGCTTTCCACATAGTGAATATGTGAGCCAAGTCTCAAATCTGGCTGTTTTAAACTGTGCCCATTGCTCTGCTGTCTCCTACCAGCCAGGCTGAGATTAGCTACAAGGCAATCACTCATCCACATTGGGGATGGATACAGGCAGATGGAATTTGGGGCAGAAACTACTCAGACACACCTTTTCCTAAGAAAGGAGCGGGAGAAAGTCTCATATTTTTCACCACACACACTTAGTGAGTAGTGAATGCAAATGCTCAAAGTGACAAGCACTGAATCTTGAAGACAGCTAATTGACCATGCCTTTCCAGATGTGATATAACTATCACCATCTTATGTGGAATTCATGTAATTGGGTGCCAGATGTAGCAATCCTGAGCTAGAGGTAATTTTGAAAGACGCCCATATTTTTCATGTTTTTTTTCAGTGCAGAAAACTCAGAAAACTGATGATTTGAAATTGATAATGAAAAACCATTGAGAGAACTTAAGTCTTGTGTAAGATTTTCATTATACAGTTTATGCAAGCACAACTTTCAGAACAACTTCATGTCATTCATGTTTCTCATTTTGTATTGCATTCATTTACATTTCAAGTTTTCACAAGTATTTGCAAAGCATATGTTTATAAATGTTGTTTTATCCTCTTAGACTTGCAAAAACCCCTAATAAAATGCCATAAGAATGCTTATACCATGCTGCCTTACATGACTAGAAGGAGAGAGGGAGAAAGAGGCTGTCAACCGATCTTGATCTTGTCTCATGTGTTCAAACCCAAATCCAAATTCATATCTCAAGTGTTGCAGACATGTAGAGAAGAGCTCTTAGCAAATGAGATATATTCCCGTCTTTTGCAATGTCTTTAAAAATAGCCTCACACAAAAATTGAAGCTTTACATGCTATAACAGAGCCTCTGATAATAAGCATTAAATGTCCTTAATATGCAGCACAACTCCTTTAGTAGCAGTTTTGTGAGGAAAAATAATTACTTTGGCTTTGACAGGATGAGAAGAACCAAAGCTCAGTATTATATATTGTCTATAATTATACTAATTATTGTTATTTGTTTATTATAGTAGGAGTATTTTTCCTGTTTAAAGTCCTCAGAATGAAAGCTTCTTCTGTCCTTTTTTCACATATGCAGTGGGGTTTTTAAATAAGATTTCTAATTACTTCTTTCAAATTCATATGAACATTATTATTGTCGTGATCTAATATTTGATACTGATACAAATGACCTACAAACTATTTAATGACATTCTGCAAGTACTGTTTTGTCAAGTTTGTCCTTGCCACCTGACACAATTTTAGAAGTCAACAGTCTCATTAGCTAATGTTAATGAATTTGGCAGACACACATAATTGGCTTTTACCTTGGTTTTCATGTCTTTTTATGGGATTCCAAAGGGGCTTTTTGAGTATAGACTTCATATTTATTGGTTATGCAACTTTAAAATAATTTCTTGTAACTGATGTCTGCCTGGATTTTCTCACATGAAATAAACTAGGTAACTACCAAAACTGGTAAGCTGAAATAGCTTTGTATAAAATGCATATTTCATATAATAATATTGTTTAGATAGAAAGAGGGCTTTGGACAGTCTCCAGTCCAATCCTCTGTTCATGGCAGGTCAGCTCCAAGGAGGCCAGGCCAGGCTGCTTCATCCAGTTGGGTCAGACCAACATGCTTAGGTCTTTGTTCAGTTGGGTCTTGAAATCATCCAAGGATGGGAAGTGAACAACCTCTCTCAGCTTGTGCCACTGCCTCTCTGTCCTTATGGTGGAAATCTTATCCTTACATTCAGATGAACTTCTCATTTCAATTTATACTTCTTGTTTCTTAACTGTCCAGCTTGCATTGCTTTGCAGAGCCTAGCTATATCTCCTCAATTATTTCCCTATAGCACTGGGGTCTGCTGGTACATCCCTCCAAGGCCAACTCTGTTCCAAACTGAACAAGCCCAGTTCCCTCAGACTCTTGTCAAAGAGCAGCCCAACCACCTGAGTGACCTCCTTGTATTCTCTTCAGTTGTTCACTTTCTTTCTTTTACAGAGTGGCCCAAAACTGGATGCAGTATTCTAGATATGAAGGTTCTAGGAGAAGTGGGAAATTAAGCAGTCTTTATCTTCATAAGACAATATTTAGAAATATGACTGAATTAGTACTGATTTTTTGAGCTGAGACCAACTTTAATTTACAGGAGCATGAATCAGACTCTTGCTGATGTACCAAAAGCAGAATCTGATCTTCAGACACATGCATCCAAAGGGATGCAATTTTTTTCTTGAAAGAGGATATTATGTAACTCCTAAAAGTCCTAAAATCATAAACATCAGAGCAAGATAAAAATTAAGGTAAGAACAATATTAGTATAATATTTTTCCATAGGAAAATTCTCTGGTTGCATTTTTGGTGATGCTTGCATAGCTAAAGTTTTGTGTAAATATTGCATTCTCTATTAAACTGAAAGAGCAAAAAGAAGCAACTTTTCACTGATGCAAAAGACATCCTTGTTTGCTTGCTTTAAAATTAATTTGAACGGTCCCAGTTTGTGCTCCAAAATGAAATAGCTGAATTGGATTTTTCTGCATACTCTGGTTGACACCAGGTTCCTCACGCACTCTGCTTTCCCAGGAAACCAAACTGAGAACGTGACGACCATCAAAGCAGCTTTCAAGGCAGGGAACATACTGAAGAACTCCTTAAGAAATTGATAAAAATTAACCTTCTATCAGTGATTTGGCAAAAGGAAGACATAGCTTTACACATCACTCCCAAGCTTATTATCCTTTATTTTCCTTTTACACCTTCTGGTTTCATCCCTCTTGTCTCTTGTGAGACTCAGTTCTTAGTGCATAATCATTTTTTGTTGTTGTACAACTTTCCCTGTTAGTTTGTGGCTTTATCTCCTGCTTGCCCATTGCATGTGGTAGGGGTGTTCTTTCCTGGTTTGAGATTCCAAAATGGATAGACATTTGGGCTGCTCACTGTGTTCCTTCTAGAGGAAAGAATGAAAAGGTTGTATATTCAGAAGAAAAGTGTGTATCATCCTAATGAAATATCTCAGAAGGGAAAATATTTATAGGGTGATTTCTGTCCGGTTTATCTCTAGCCAGAAAGGGAGAAGAGTGGTTCTATATGAGACACAAGAGTTACAGTCAATAGATCTTGTGAACAAGTGACTGCACTATTTTTTTTAAGGAACTTTAAAAGCTTGAACTGTCTCTTTTATGTTTTATGTTAAAGACTTAGTGTGTACTCTTTGTGATTTAAAGTTGAAACTTGTATTACAGTATTTTAAAAGTAAGTTGTAGTTCACCATTAATTGTAGAACAAAAGAGGAAAAATGTAGCTTCTTTAGTGCTTCTTTTCTTTTATTTCAAGTTCTTTTTAATTAAATCTTAATGTAAAATGAAAGAGGGCCTCAGATTTCTTAAAATATCATTAGGTATTCTGGGGTTTAAGTTCTTGATACTCAAAAATTAAAATTTAATTTTAATTCTATTACCTCAAGTATATTGTAATTGAATATTTATTTAAATATCATCCCAGTTCAGATGCTACGTTTAGAGATTTGTTTGTAAATGACAAGTGAAATTTTAAGTCTGCATTTATTTAAGAGACAAACAAGTAAATTAGTTATTACTAAAGATAGCCTGCCATAACATATGTAATCTTTATTACTCACATCTCAATCTCACAATTCACATCTATGTGGATGAAAGAAATGCTTTGACCAGAAGACCTCAATATTACTGGTGAAAGAAATAACTAATTTATTTACAAAATAATAAAATGTGGAATAAAGCACATCTATTGATGAATAGCCTGGATGGAAATGTTACCTGATAGGCTGAATATGTTCTGGATTTCAAGGAAGACTTTCTGTGATTGCACGCAGTAAAGAAAGTGGTGCTCCTGAATACTGCAAAACAAGACTTTTGATATTCTTTTCCCATTTTTGCCAGACTTTGAAAGCTTCTCCTTCAAGAAAAGTATTTCCTGAATGGAAAATGAAAATAAACATCAGCATAACTTTTGCATACAGTAAGCAAATAAAAGTGATATCTTAACTTATTTAAAGTGCAAGATATCTTTTACTGAATTTATACTTGAATTATTTATGAGGACTATGCAGTATAAAAACAAATTTAGGTAAATTACTATTTCTAGCAAGTAAAATGCAACATTTAAATTTTGTAACAGCAATCCTAGTTAGTGTTACAGATGTTTTATGTGACAAAAATTCCACTTCCATAATTTGATATTGAAAATCCTTCAATCCAAATTAGTTAGTTTAAACTGAAGTCCTTGGTTTTCATAAACACATAAGGTTTCAAGACATCCTAAGAACAGGTAGAAGGGAAACAGAAAGGCGTTGGCAAATGTCAGTCATTCCATAGCAAAACTTGCTTTAAACAGAGAAAACTTTGTTTAGCTTTCCATAGTAAATGTGAGGTAAATACTTGGGGTTTTTTTCAAAAGAGAAGGAATTTTTTTTTTTTAAAATTTTCAAATTTAGAAAAAGAAAGGCAATGGGATATCACAGTTTCTGTATGCAATCTTGATGCATCGTCAGTAGCATGATTGGCTGGACTCTGCAGAATAGGAAAATACATTTTCATCCAAATTCCCTTACCTAATTCTCTGTAGAGATAATATCCTAAAGCGAAGGAGTTGCTAGAGATATAAATGTGGAGGATAAAGCTCTTTCTTCTTTTGGTATAACAGGTAGGTCTTCAATTTTTTGCTGGTAGTTGTTCTGGAGTTTCAGCAAGGGTGCATTGGCTATGCAAACTTCTGCAAACAGTCTCTGAGCTCACATTCAGGGCTACCCTCTGAGCATTTCTGTTGTATCTGCAGTACTCGGATGTATCCATACTGGTCCCACCCATCAAGAATTCATATGTATTTCTATACAAGGTCATTTACAAAATCAGTTACTGCTCTCCTTTTCTGTTAACATATCACGTTTTTTATATTTAACATGTACTTAAAGAGATGTGTTCAGTTTCCAAGACACACTGATCCATCGATCTTATTCGACTGTTTTTGTTATGCAAATTTTCAAGTAGAGCTTTCTCCTGTTATCCATAGATTAGTAAAAAAATAATTGTCTCATTGCCTTCCTGAGTTCAAAATTGGAAAGTAAGTTGATATGTGGAGTAGAGAAACCTCAGTGCTATTTATTTGATTCAGTTTGTCCCTCACTGAACATTGCCATTTTTACAATACGCAGGAATTATTTATTTCACAGACTTGATGAAAACTAATTCATAGTATTTATTAAAATAAATGCAACAAGTCCTAAAATAAAAATGAAATTTATTTTAGTTCATTAAAAATCATTAAAATCATTTACTCTGTAAATCATATACTAATGAAAATTAGATAATTTTGAAGGGAGATTGGAAAGGAACTCCATTTGATGAGAACAATAATCTCTGTACAGAAACTATGGAAGTACAAAAGCTATCCTCTGTAATTTAGGGACTCAGAAACATTTCCAGCTGGGTTCAAGTCCCAGAAAGCATATGCAGTTGTATGAAAATCTGTTTGCTATGTCCCATGAGTAATACTGCTTGCAGGAAACATATAGCCACTGCTGAGAAGGAACTCAAGGGACTGGAAGTAATATAGTAAAGTAGCTGTATGCTTTTCTCATTATAGTCTAGCTACAAACCACAGTCTGAATTTCTGTTTCTCTTTCAGTTGATAAATCAACTGATCTAACTTTCCCATTTCAATGACCCATCTAATAAAAATACTTATGAAGAATCTTAAATATTTTACATGCTAATTATATAATTATTTGTAGAAACAGACTCTTTTATCCAAATTGTTACAATAGGAGGAAAGGTGGAACAAAAGGCAATTTAGCTGAAAATCTGAATTACTAGTTTTCATGTTATAAAAGACCTTGAAAGTAGAAAGTCAATAGAACCACTAACTGAAAACCTAGTTCAAATTCCACTGTAGTTAATAGCAATGCTTTCAGTAGTGCTAAGGGTTGCATGTGTCCATGACATTTATAGAAAGTTGAAGAACAGCATACAGTCTGTCTGAGAAGTAGAATCCTATAAAAATTCTACATGTGTATTTTTTTCAAAGACAAAATGTCTATTGCTACTACAGGAAATTTGGAGTGAGCACATTAGCATTCAGTAAAAAAAGCAAAAATTACTTCAAAGTTAATTTGAACTGAGTAGAGATATGGATTAAAGAAAAGTGAAAAAATATGAGATAGCATGGAAGTAGAAGGTACAGAATATCCCTTTTTGTGTTTCTGTAGAAAATATATTACGAAAAAAACCCTGACCAAAACCAAACGCAAACCCAAACCAACCAATCAACCAAACCAAAAAAAACAAGCACAACAAAGGAGCAAGCTAAACTTTTTAAAACTCTAGGATGACTAATCAGTTTGCCAGCTCTTGAGGAATTTTCATGATATGCTTTGAGGTGAATTAAACACATTTGTGCTCAAATAGATATATTAAAAAAGTAATAAACAATTCAGTGTGCTGAGTCCTACTATAATATGCAACTCTGCATGGAGTCTGCAGAGATGCATCACAAGCAGAATCCTTATACACCTTTGCACTAGCACCAGTCCCAAGAACAGTGGTACAGGGCACTCCAGGCAACCCATGGGTCCATCCTCCAGTCCACATCTGCTGTGAAACGTGGCTCCTAAGTGCTCTCATCCCAGGATGGCTACTGGATAATGCTGAAGCTGTTCCTTATCTCAGCACTCAGAAATGCTTCACCCCCTTGCAAAGTAGCCTTCTGTCTCCAGCATCCCTACTTTAAAACAGCTTAACTCCTTCTTGTAGTTGAGCCTTCTTGCCCTTCATGAGAGCTCATTCATCAGTCAAAAGATTACCACTGTAATTGGAATTTTCCCTTCATAGCTAAAATCCATTTTAGGATCTGAGAGTGGAGTAGGAAAGGAAGGGTGGCAGAAAACCTTCAGAAAAGGATCTAATTAAAGCAATATCAGTTGATAAATGAACATTCATTATCTGTAGATAAATGCAAGAGAGCTCACAAAATGACTGGGAACATCATGTTAATTGGGAAACTAGTGACTCACTATAATTTGTGAAAATGAACGGTAAAAATATACAGAGCGGTGCCAGTCAAATAATCTCCCAAACCACTGAGCAAATAGAAGTCATGCTACACATTGCAAACTTTTAACTCACTAGAATGATGTGGGGACCAGAGCACAAAAGATAAATAGGAATAGGACAAATAAATATGCAAATATCTTAGCATTTCACATAAATATGTGAAGGGGATTGTGTGAGAATTATAGTGTATTGTTAGGAACTAAACTTGAACTGCCACTTCTGCCTTTGTTTTTCCTATTAAATATATATTTAAACAGTAGGAGAATAAGAAATTTTTAAATATTGGTTTTATTGCTTATTTTTATTTTTTCCTTTTGTAAAAAGAAGAAATTAGCATATACCATTATCCTACTGAGTTTATACCAAGTCATCAGCATTATTAAAACTCCCATATGTAGATCATAATTTATACAAGAAGCTTGTTTTTCAACACAGCAAAAGAGTAATAATTCAGCTGGGGATGAAGAATTGCTTCATTTAAAACCCAAATGTTTGTCTTTAATTTTTTTTCTTGTATAAAATTTATCAGTATATATTATTTTTGTCTGTATAAATTTTCCTGATAAAAACAAATTAAATAATTATAATTCTTAAGACCTCAGTATAAGTATCTATAAAATTACCCTATTTTAAAACATGGTAATTGTCATACATAAATAATCAGTCATGTTGCTAAATTTAAAAATAATTTGTCTTATATAGAAGAAATGTGTGTTTTTCTTGCATAGTGCATTCATTATCCATAACATATTAATGCCCACATAAATTCAGTCTTCCAGACAAATGAATGTTCAGCTACATGAGAATCTGAAATTTTCACATTAAAATAAATGCAACTGTACTGATCTTAGAAATGAAATTAACAGATTCATATGCAGTAGTGTCTATTTAGCTGATAAAATATACATTTTGCATGGTATAAAAATAGACTTTTCACAAAAAATGAGTTTACATTTTTCAAATCCAGCTGGTTAGAAATTCATGCATGAATTAGAGAGCATGATTTATTTATTGTTAACTTTCCTTATAAAATCTTGCAATTTGTGAAACAGCCAGTCCAAGATACTAATTTTTTAAAAGAAAGTCTCAGAAAAGAAGCCATTCCTCTTCCATACACTTCACTGCATGCCTAAGGCTTTTGGCTTTGAGCCTCATCACTGAGTCTTTGTTTATAACGAATAAAAAGAAATAGAAGAAGTTAATTCAGTTCAACCAACATCTAAATCATCCTCAGGGTATCTGTCAATAAAAGGAACTTGGAATTCCTAGTTGGGATGAATTGGCCAAATATTACGTTAAACTTCATTTGGCAACACTACAGTGTCATGTTGTAGAAGTCATCTTGCTAAGGACTTGCAAAATGGGGCATTGCAGAGAATGTATAACAGCATTTGGTGTTGTAACTCTGTCAAACTTAATAAATATAACCTGGGTTTAGTGTGAAATAATATTATTTAGAGTATGTGCTGTTTGTACTATGCATTTACCCCTCATCATGTAAGTCTTTTAACACGATGTACTGAAGAAATTGCATCCTTATACTTAGCAAAACAGTTTCACAGTTCTCATTATAGAAACATTTTCTTATGACTTGGATTTTCTTCAAAGAGCTGTTACTCCAAACTGACATACCTCAATCAGCTGGGGAAATTTGAGCCCTGTTTAACTGTTAGAGCCTTCACCTATGCCTATATAGACAAGGCTGAAGTCACCTTCTGACCCAGTCATTATATACATCTACCAATACATTGTTATATTTGTCACTTCTACCGCATTACTCTGGTTTCAACAACCTTTACTCTCTTGCCACAATTCAGTCTGCTGTTGAAAGCTTCTGTTTAATGTTGGGTTATAAAATGTTCTCCCTTTACATCTCCTGAATGTTCCTTCTCTGCTCTATGTTTAGAACTTGTTCAAAGACACATTTTTTGAGCATGAAGTCAATAACAATGTTGGGTATAAAAACTGCTCAGCTCATAGTGGTGTATATCAAATCTGATTCCAAGTGGGTAATTGAATTATTAATGACTCTAATTAACCAACAATCAATGGACCAAATATTCAGGATCAATATCCACAATACAGAAGATAAACCACAATGCTGAATATACATAAAATTGTAAGAAACCCCTTTCAAATTTCTGAACAGCCTCTTATAACTAATTCCCAGAAGTTGGAATTAAACACACTGAGACAGCTTCCTGCATACTCTGGCTTTGCCCACACCCATATCAGCCCATCCACTGGTGAGACAGCTTCCACAGGTGCACACACAAGGTGTGGGTTCTGTGTTGCTGTCTGTATCACCAATGCCTTGACTACATCCCTGTGGCCCCAGTGTTGAGGACACTCAGCCCGTCCTAGACAGGGATTGCAATGGTGGCAGGGTGATTCTGGAATTCTAAAACTGCCATGGTCTTTTTTGTCCTTCTTTTCAAGCTCACCTCCTTGGTAATTCCCCTGTTTACAGTTTAATCCAGCAGTTGCTGGCATCTTCCCCTCTAGGGCTGTCAGCATTTGGATAAACAGGCTCTCGTTCTGTGCTGTTCACTCCCATTGCCCCTTTCCCAGCTACTGTTTTCTCTGGTAGGTGAAACGCATGAGCACCCCGACTGAGAGCAATCCCCTTGCCTGGTATTCTCTTCTGCTGTTTCTGTACCAGATTTTAGTGTCTATCCTGCAAAGGAGAGAAGAGTCTAGAAAGTCAGTGAGCTGGAGGGTGTAGGCAGTTTTTTTGGAGGGCTCTGAACCTGCTAGAAGCAAGTGTTGGAGTAACTGCAACACTGTAAACAAGAAAGAAGAAGCTGTGCATATTGATTTGGGTGGTACAGTCACTTAGGGTCTTGCAGGAGGAGTTTAAAAGTCTGTTCTGTAAATGTTTTGACTTAAAGTCAGTCTTAAGCATCTGTGTGACTATATTCACTGGTTTAAGATCAAAGTAGAGTGAGGGGAATAATGCTGCTTACATAGGATAGAGAATTCACTAGAGTCTATTTACCTTGTGATAATCAATTTGCATTTGTTTATCTTTCCTTTAATTTCTGTATTCTTTATGCAATTCAGTAAGAGTGATTACCAATATGTGAATAAATGGCACATTTACTGCATCTTGCAAAACAAATCATTACTTTAAGTCATTGTGCTAATCAAATATATTTACTCTGGAATGGAATTGGTATTTAATGTCATTTGTGCTTTGAGATGTGAGAAAGCATTTATTTATTTTTTGTTTCTTTGTCAGCAGTTTTTTTTCTTGTCAAATGCTGAAACATGCCATACATCATAAATGTAATTGGATTTATCTCAAGAATAGATTAATAAATATTTACCATTATTATTATTAATGATATCATTATTATTGTTATTGTTGTTATTATTACTATTGCTATTTTTATTGTTGTCGTTATTATCATTATTATTATTGTTGTTATTATTATTAACAACAATAATAATAACAATAATAATAACAACAGTAATAACAACAACAACAATTCCAGAGGTCAGTTTAGTGCATTCTTTCTTTAATAAATATGAATAGTTTTGTTCGACAAGAAATTTATAGGCTTGAATCCAAAAAGAAGTGAAAAAGAGCTACTGGCATACATTTCCATATTTAAATCCTTATGTTTTCAAGGGAATATTTCCATTTATTAAAAAAAAAAAAAATTAACAGAAAACAAAAAAACTGAAAGTAGATAGTCAACCCAAATGACTGCACTAAATTTAAACAATGCTTTTACACATTTACACAGTTTTCAGTTTCTGAAATTTATTGTTTTTTTAAAAATTCTTTAGCCATCACAGACTTACAGCACCTTTAAAACACTGCAGACTATTAAAAATACTGTATGTAACTAATATCAACCTCCTTATAGACAAAAGTGGCTTTTAAAAATGAATGAAATATTAAGTCAATCTAATCTAATTATATTTTGAACTGCAAATTAAAATTGTAATAGTTTAATGTCACAAAGAGCAAGTAGTGTGTCCAGATTTTTCTATATTAGTAGAGTTATCTAAGAGCTTTTAGTTTGACAGCTTTTGAAAAAGCAAATGCTTATAAACTTTACTTAGTTTTAACAGTCCTTTCCCTTTAGGAAATTTACAGTATACTTGGACTTGTGAAAAGTATCTTCATTTCATGTCAATCTAGTGAAATAATCCCTTAGATATATCAGATTAAAGCAATAGAAATTCAAATGAAATAATGGCCAAGTGACATTTATAAAACAACATTAAATTAGGTTGAACAACCCCAATTGTCTCAGCCCATCTTCATAGCAAAAGTGCTTTAGCCCCCCTCTGGACTCACTATAACAGGTCCACATCTTTCCTGTGCTCAGGGTCCCAGAGCAGGACACAGTACATCAGGTGGGCCTCAGCAAAGCAGAGCAGAGTGTCAGAACCACCTCCCCTGACCTGCTGGCCAAGATGCGGTTGGCTTCTTGGATTGCAAGTGCACATTGGTGGGTTATGTCTGGTTTCTTATCAACCAGCACCCTCAAGTCCTTCTTCATAGGGATGTTCTCTCTTCAGTTCTCCTTTCCATTTCCACTTAATCATGGAGCTGATTTCACTTGTTTTATTGAGCTAATGTTTCTTTCTTTTGCCTAGCATTCTAATTTTAGACAAACACACCACTGTTACTTGACTCCTCTGCACCTCAAAACCCACTCAGAATTTGGAAGTTGTCTGCAGAAATCCATGGTTCTCTGGGCTTTGTATGGGTGTGGTCCGGCTAGCTACAGCCCAAGCCCACACGGACGTGCATGGACTGAAGATAAAAGACGAGAAGCGCTCTTCCCCACGTGGGAGCAAGTACCCTGTTTATTGGCTTGTTCTGGGACACTGCTGGCCACAGTGACCACCCAGACAGGAAAGAGGCTGAACCTTTACCTGCAGTGGGGTTTTATACCCCAGGGATGGGGGCGGGGAGAGAGGACTGCGGCCAATGGGAAAACATTGGGGCGGGGTGTGGGGAGGGGTATCCATGGGGCACCAGGTGTGTAGAAAGGAGTGCATGGGGAAAAACCATGTGATGAGGAAGGGGGAATAATCTACATGACATACCATACTCAGTAACATTTTTTCCCAACACCCAATGCAAAGACCATAACTAAATAAACTATTTAGTGCAGTACAACAGTTGTCCAACAGGGAAGACAAATTTAGATCAGTAACAAAAGTTATAGCCTGATGTAATGCAGTTGTGCCTCGTTTAGGACCCTAACATTAGGGGCAAAATTTGACATTTCAACAGGCTGTTTGTATGCCTTATCTATTAAAAAAAGAGCTAATTCTCATTGTCATGATTGCATTAGTTTAAGTAACCGTTAAAGAGTCTTGCTTTTGGACAGAAACTGCTAAAGATGTGGCTGTTTCCTTCTTATGTAACACACAAAAGTTCTTGGTTTCAGAGCTTTAACACTAAGAAAAGTCTGATAAGTGTCATGCATTTAAATTGCACTGATTGCTGCTTTAATGCAAAAACCAAAATATATGCCGGAGTTCATGAAAGCTGATTCTTGGGAATGATTCCTGAAATCCCTTTCTCTTCCTAAAGTAATCCATGCCCTTATTTCAACTCCTAGAATAATGTATACCTTGATTTATAATTAATTTTAGAAGAGTTTAAAAGGTAGAACTTGCCAGGTATCAATTTATGGAGGTGGAAAAAGGAATTCAATGTCTTACATTAGTTCTGGTTGAGAGGTTTCCTTTTCCTGTATTACTGTTTGTGCTGAACAGCTTTGTAACCCCTGCAACAAGATATTGTCTACCCTGGAATTCATGACCACTGATTATGCTGGGTGTGAAATAAAGTTGCTCTGTATGTCTTGGCATTTGTCAACACAGCTGAGTTAGAGATGTGATAGGTATTTCTTCTGGAAGCCTTCTTTTTAACAAAACTAATTAAAAAATCATGATACTTTTATTTAAGAAGTTCTAGTACCTAGTGCCTTTGGGGCATTTGTTAGAAGTTTAAATTGAAAGAAGACGATGATATAGTTTTTCAGTTAGTTAGCACTGGGAAAACAGAAGTTCCTGGAATAGCTTAAGATTTTAATAATGCAATAACTGTGGGGTTCTCTTTTAAATGAAACATCTTGTAACTCAGTTGAGTTGCTTGTTTGCAAAGATTAGAAAAATCAATGCAATGCATTTACACTCACAAACCAGAATCAGTGTTCTGAGATAATAAAACTGTATTTTTACTCTAAAGTTATTTTACTGCTGTTTGCACCATTCATGGTTCCTGAGTGCTGTTTGTTCATAATTGCTACAGTTTTTGTGAATGTCAGCAAAGGTTTTATTTTGTATATGCATCAGGTGTATGCCATATAGGTAGACTGACCAGTGTTTTTGAAATCTTTCTAGTACTAAGAGAATCCCTGGACTGGTTTAGCTCTCTGATTATTACCAAATTCTGGTCGTCCAGGTCAGCAGTGAGAAGGTTGAGACGTCCTAGGGCAATCAAAATGATTTCATGACTCTGGGATGACTGGCTGAAGAGACAGGAGCATAGGTGGTGTTTTCTTCAATCACTTCAATAAGAAGGAAGAATGTCAAGGAGGAGAACCCGCCTGATCAACACATGGCTTAAAGACAGGTCCATAGTTGGAATTTTGGCTTTTTGAATCATGGGGATATTTATATGGCAACAGGCCTGCTGGAGACAGACAGGATTCACCTGTTTAAAATGAAAGAAAAGGACTCTAGCCCACGAGTTTGCATGGATGATTGAGATGGTTTTAAACCACATTTGAAGGGGATAGGTTGGCTAGAAGAAGATCAGGTTGGCTAGAGATGAGCCACGAGCAACAGGTCAGTGTTGGGATTGAAATCAGCTGCTGAGCAGAAGTTAATCTATGCACAGTGTGGGTAATAAAGAGGAGGGCTGGAAGCCGTTGTGCAGCAGGAAAGCCATGACATAGTCATCATCACACAAACATGGTGGAATGACTCCTGTGCCTGGAGGGCTGCTACGGATGACTATAAGCTCTTCAGACAGGACAGATGAGGAAGGACAGGGAGCGGGGGTGGCTCTGTGCACTAGGCTGTGGATGTTATGTAACTGGACTTCAGTAAAGCCTTTGATATTGTCTCCCACAGCATTCCCCTGGAAAAACTGGCAGGCCATGGCTTGACAGGAGCACTCTTCACTGGGCTCAAAACTGGCTGGATGGCTGGGCACAGAGAATGATGGTGAATGGTGCTACATCCAGCTAGTGGCAGGTCAACAGTGGGGCTCCCCACTGTACTGCTGCCAGTTATGTTCAATATCTTTACCAATGACCTGGACAAGAGGATTGAGTTCCCCCTCAAACAGCTCTCAGCTGACAATAAGCTGAGTGGGAGTGTTGACCTGCTCAACCGCTCTATAGGTGACTATTCAACAAGGACACGCACTTACAATGCAGAACGTCAAATCTTTCTTTGCCTAAGGAGTGGTCTGTGGAAGGAATGTAATAAAACTGCAGAATACTTATTTAAAAAAACCCCAGCAAACACAACCCTTGGAATTCATGAAGTTGTCCCCAGTATAAAAGTTGGCAGTAGTACCCAACTTGTAGTACTGTTGTTCCAGGACACACACACATATATATATATATACACACACACACATATATATATATATATATATATATAACGTTCTGTTATATAGTGAGTCTGATCTTCATCTGGTAAGTGAGATTTATATGATAATTCAGACATTTCAGAGTATTTATGTATATATATATTTATTAAAAAAAAAACCCAGGTATTTCTGTACAATAAAACGGACTTTGTTCAGTGCCATTTCCAAAGAGATCATAATCCATGTAACAGATTCAATATATTTTGTGCATTTTAGTTTGATTTTCTTGTTGGAGCAAGATTATTTAGATAGAGATTGGAATCACAGGGATTGAAAATGTGGTTCTTCAATAGACGTTTGATTTTTCCCCACTTTTTTTTTTTTCTTTCAAGGTTATGCCTTCATAGCCTTTGGAACAAGTTTTCCTGAGGAAAAGGACCCATAAGGTTCATTAAGCCTAAGTTCAAGTCCTTCAGGGATTCTGTTACTGCCATAGATTTTTCATCAAAATTATATGTTAATTTGTGTGATGTACAGGAAATTTCACTGTTCAGTGAAAAAAACAAACAAAATAACAAAAAACCCCACAAAGATCTACAATCTATTAGAAATTATTATTAACCTTGAATTTTGATGCAATTGAGAAAAAAAACACCCAAAACCCAAACAAGTGTTCACTAGAATCATGATAGAAACTCTAATATTATTACTTTGATGAAAAACTCCTTTCGGCCTTTTTTATTAAATCCCATTTAAAAAACACTGATGCTGTTGATTTTTGAAAGCAAAGTATTCTGTACACATGTGCATATTCTGGAATAAAGTGTTTATATCTCATGCCCTCCTTGGGAAAAGTCTCTAACATTAAAGATAGCCATCTCCTAGGGAGTTTCCAATTGGACACAAGAAGAACATTTTTAAAAAATAAGAACAGTAAGCTTTTCCTAGGGAAGTGGTGGATTCCCCAATACTGGATAATTTTAAAATTCAGCTGGACAGAGTGCCAGGGCATCATGATTTTTCTAAGAAAGGTTGGACCAGATGATCCTTGAGGTCCATTCCAATAGGTATTCTATGATTCTAGGATTCTATGAAAATATTACAAACCATAAGTCATTTAAACATGTTTCATATTTGTGGTGAGTTCATTAATAACTTGGAGATCCTATAATAATTTCATAGCTGGATTTCTTAATTGCAAGGTCTTGAAATTACCAAGAATGCTTATTGGACAATTATGTTCAAGAGCGACAAAGTTCTTGTTGCTGCAGCTATCTTGACAGCTGTAAATAATTCCTAATAAGATGTAAAATAAACCTCTGGCTTAGACTCATACAAGTATTTTCTATTAGTTTCAGAAAATTAATAAGAGACTTTATGTTAAGTAAAACTATTTAGGGGGATTTATTTATCTCCTTTTCTGATTTATGCTAATATGGCTTCATCATTAGTCTGAATTAGACTCTCTAATGCTGTTTTGGCCAGGATTAGAATTTCTCTGAGGCTTTACATTCTCACATGGTTGCCACTTCCATTCTGGTATTTCCCCACTGGTAGTTTTAGCCTAAATGTTAACACTAATTGCAGAACCCTAAATAGTTCATTTTAATCTTTAATAAGTTTACATCTATTCAAATTAATTCTTGAACTGTGAAATCTCTGTTGTCATTGCAGTTTAATGTCTTGGCATCTCAGAATAGGAATATGCAATGAAGTTTTCTCCATTGTTTTAGATGATTCAGCAGCTATTAATATCAGAAAGCATAATGCAGTTTCCTTGACTTTAAACACAATTAACATTCATAATTTTAAATTCCCTTTATCAGTGTATATCAGTGCTAACACTGACTGATTTTGGCAAAGACCGAGAGGAGACAAAGTCTAATGTAGTTTTGTAAATGTCAGTGTATGACATCACCTTGGGGAGTTGCTGTCTTTCTGTACTGACAGAACAAAGGCTGTCGAAGGCTGTAATTAGAAATGAATGACAAGGTGCTTTTCATCTTTGATGAGAAAAGATTTTTGTGTCAAAATATCTCAGTGCAGGAACAATTTTTCTCCAAGCATTTCTTGTCCTGAACATATTTTGCATAATAATGAAGGGGGGAGCAGAGAGGGCAAAATTATTGCATAGTGTTGTTGCTGAGTGACAAAATAGCAGATGTTCTGCATTTGCAGATAACAAATGTTTGAATGCTATCATACTGTGATACTGATAGATACCATTCCTTAGGAAACAATATATTCAATACTTGAAAAACATTTTTTAAAAAATCAAAGGTATTAAAGTTTTTAAGGCCTTAAGCAGAGAGCATTTTAAAATTCACTTGACAAAAGTAGAACATCAAGTTCAGAAATGTGTTTTAAGGATTAATCCCATGATATTAACAACTTAGGAACATAAGTGACTTATGTTTTCATGTTCTTTTAAATCACCTGACCTGCCTGGTCAGTCAGTGAAAGTGGTATCAGATGTGATCTGAATTTATAACATTTAATAATTCACTCTGTAAATGCATTTAAAGTGTTTACATTAAAATTAGTATCTAAAAAAATGGCTTTATTTTTTTTTTTTGCATTATTCTGAGTTAAATATGATCTTTGAAGCAGCATAGAAACACTGCAGATTGCCATATGATGCTTTCAGAGAAGTTTATAACTTCCAGTGTGGTATGATCTCTAACTATGACATGTAGGGAAGTAAGCTTAACATTGATAGACTATGAATTCCTTAAATCTATACTAAGTCCTGCAGATTTGCAAGACAACCTCATTGGTTGCCCAAAGCTTAGAAAGCACTTTCACTCTTCTTAGCAAATATATCTGTTGAAAATTATATAACATACAGGTTAAAACTTGAGCCTTCAGGATTGTAGCTTACTTCTGATGTTTACTTAAAATTTGCAATTAGATGGATGTATAGACAATAGATAGCTTCACTAGTCTTGTCCTCTCTACTTCAATTCTTCACAAATCCTAAAAATATGAAAAAAATTCCAGTTCAAGGTATAACCTCTGTGCAGTTAAAAGAATTTTTCCTAATATTGCAAAGTATCCAAATTTAACACTCAAATTGACTCTTAAAAATAACAAAAAAAAAATCCCAATGGGCAAAATAAGTCAAGGGCTGCTTACAAATATTTAGGTCTGTTTAGAAAGCAAGACTGAGTTGAATATGTGAGCAAATAAACATATAATTTACTAAAAGTAAGAAGAAATAATTGGTTCCTCTCTATGCCTTGAAACTTTAGTATGCTGCCACTATGATTTTTGATGTTGTCTTGAATGAAAGAAGTAAGAATTTACAATGTGAAAACATTTTCCAGCTGATTGTCACCTAACTTCTCTTTTTGTATTGACAGAACTTTTTTTGCTTTGTCTCTGAAATGGCCAAAATTTCAGAATAATGCATGGAAATTAATGGAATTTCATCAACATATAGATGATGTAAATACAGTTTAGAATCAGGGTATCTCCTATGTAGGTCCTTTCTGAAGAGATAAAATTTAGTCTTAATTTATTTGATAATTCTTTCACTTTTGGAATTTAAATAGACAGTCTTTTATTTGTGTTTATAAAGAATAAGTAGGTTAATGCAATGAGTTTAAAATTCTAAGACATTTTTCAAAGTTTTTATTACCTTGGTACAAAGAAGGAGTTCATAGTTGTGATCTCTTGTGCAAAATCTGAACTATATCATTTAATAATCCCACAAATAACTTTAAAAATCTGTTCTAAGCATTCAGCTGAAATTAATAAATGAAATTTATTGCCGTTGTTTGAACAAATATTTGAACCGGTTTTGGCTGTATCTAAGCAATATCTGCCTGGAAGCTGCAGGGAGGTTGTTGATCAGCTGTAATCACCACTCTGCCCACTTTAACAGATGGTGGGAATGACCAAGTTACAGAGAGAGAAAGGTGAGAAAAGCAGAGAGAAAACAAGGGGAGGTCACTCCATAGCATGGAGTCTTTCTGTCTCTGTTGCCAGATGAAGAAAGATAACTCCTCTGTACATTCACCTTCCTTCTCCATTATAACGCTTGCCAAAATCTTTACAGAGTTCATTGTCACTAACTCATCCTCCTTCCCTCTACTGCATTTGTAGGTGTTTTTGGAAGTCCTAAAAGTCAGACAGGCTGCTTTAGGATCATGAAATCATTTATTCTTCCTTGTTGGGCCCAAACTATCAGAAGACTGGAGGAACTTCTTGCCATTTTTTCATCTATCTTAGACCATCAAATATTAAAATTAATTTGAGAAGATGTTAATGTTCAGGAGTGTAAGGAAATGTTTACCTTATTTGAAGTTAGTGTTGTCCTTCCTATGTATAGACAAAAATAAATAAGCATATCTTATGACTTTTTGAACAGACACCCTGCAGCCCTTGCATTAGATATACCAGGAAAAAATTTATAAAATGTGGATTACCGTTTCAAATCAGTCTGATGTCTGTTCTATTGCCTATTCTAAACAAAACTAGAGAAGATTTCTCTTTGTATGCATTTGCATAGATCTCCTTTGCAAAAATGGCGTTGAAAAAAGTCTTTAACACCTCTAGAATTCTTGCTGGCTTTGTTATTAAATTGGATTATTTATTTTGTATTTAGAGCACATATAAGTTGAAAACAATTTTCATTTCCCCAGAAACAAAACACAGACATTTGAATTTCATATTAGTGTCAATGAATGACTGTGCTTGTGCAAGATTAGAAATAGAAGGATTGTACTTTAATCTTTTTATCTCTGTAATAGCTTTTAGCTTTAGCTCTGTATCTGAGATACTAATTGGTACTGACAGGAAATTTTGGTACATTGATTTTTTAATTTCCAAGTTGAAACTTACAGGTGTAGTCCCATAGGCAAAAAGCAATGTCTATTATAGATAGTGCCACACTGGTAAACAACACTCCAGAAGACTGACTCAACTCGGACTAGAAGGGTGATAAGGCAGGAGATCAGCATGGTAGAGAAAGAACCTCTGGATCCAATTGAAATACAAGATGGAAATATTTATGGCATGGAAGTAGGGATGTGCATGCTGGGAAGATGGAAGAACATAGGAAAACTGCCTGAAAGTATAGGGATGGGATCAGCAAAGCTGTGGCAAAGCTGGAAATAGGGAAATAGAGAGAAGTGAGGAATAATAAGAAGACAGTCTGCAGTTACATCAGTCAGAAAAGTAAAAGAGAATAAATTGTACCTCTTCAACAAATAAGACAGGGTATCTGGTGACACGTGATATAGAGAAGACTGAGGTACTTAACTTTTTTTTTTCCTCAGGAGCTGTTCTTCCCCACTCTTCTGAGTTCCTGAATCTAAAAGCAGGGAATGGGGAATCTCCTCCCTTGACCTGCTTGTCACACTTCATTCAAATGAATGGGATTTCTAGACTACGAGCCCACATTGTTGGCTCATGTCCAATTTTTTATCCACCAGTATCCCCAAGTTCTTCTCCAGAGACCTGACATCAATTCATTCATCACTCAGTCTGTATTGATCCTGTGGACTGCCCCAATCAAGATGCAGGACCTTGCATATAGCCTTGTTAAACTCCATGGAGTTCACATGGATCCGCTTCTCAAGCCTGCCAAGGTCTCTCTGGATGCCACCCCTTTCATGAAACTTCTCAGCTGCAGCACTCAGCTTCATGTCACTTGAAAACCTGCTGAGGATATACCCAGTCCCAAGGTTTATGTCATTAATACAGATATGTATCAGTGCCATTATGGAAAGTGGAAGGTGTCCCTGCCCACAACAGGGGCATTGGACTAGATGATCTTTAAAAGTCCCTTCCAGCACAAACAATTCCACAATTCTATGTTTCAATTAAATTTTTATTGAGTACCTGAACAGTCAATATTATAGCTATGGAGAAAAATTTCTACTGTGAGGGACATATGCTTAACACTAAAAGCATGGTAACTATGTATCATAAACAGAAAGCAGCAAATGAAGTTTATATCTCTGTCCAGAATTGTTAGCTGCAGTCATTTCTACATGATGTGGAAACAGATCCATTAAACGTTTCTTTGTGGCTTTTCTTTTTGTTTGTTTGTTTAATTATTATGATTCATTTTTATTATTTGTGGAGTCTTATTTTATGTTGACCTACCTGTTCTATACTGTCCTATCCAGTCCTGTCTATCTATAACAAACAAATGTTTGGCACAAAATTGTTAGTTTTCATAAGAGTTTGACTCTGGAGTCTTCATTCAGAGTGTTTTCCCTCTTCCATGCTGTCAGCAAATCTCTACAATGGTTTTCTGAGATGATGTTATATTATCCTCACTTTACTAGGGAACTTGGTCACTGGTGTTAGGCAGCAAGTACATAAGTGCTGACCAGTTTTTATGTCTTATATAAGAAGTTAAGAAGATGACTTTTCTTGCCTCACTTTTCTTAGCGCTTTCTGAGAAGTTTAATTCAAAGCAAGGCTTCCAATGATTTCAGTTTTAACTATCAACACTTTGGAGCACTTCAAATTAAACTTTAGCTGTCTGAAACATATAATCCCATCTTTTTCTAGTACCTAAACGAGGTAGGGATCTTGTGAGAACAACTACGTGATCTTGTAAGTAAAAACTGTCTCTGAACAGCTACATATGCCAGGGTGATTCAGGTTACATATTGTCTGGTACATTCTACCTTTTCTTTCTTTTTTTGCACCCTACCATACTTGTGATGCATTTTTGTTTGATTAGATGTGGGCAGGGTCTGAAGTAGGGTGGAAGGTGCTGTTATTACTAGATTTTATTTGATTTTTTTTGACAGTAATTTCTGTTATCTATTAATTTTTTGGTCATGTTGAGTGGGATTTTTAAAAATACTTAAGCAGGAAATTCATGTAAGTGATAGACACTGGAAAGCAGTCATTTGTTTGCTGTTTCCTTCTAGGAAAGCTTCTTAATTTGCTCTGTTTTCCAGGAGATTATGACAGGCTGAAAGACATATTTATTTTTCTTCTTTCTCCTGTTCATATTTGCCGCTTTGCTTTATCCTCTGGAGAGACGGGTTTTTCTGTCTTTTTCTTGTTCTTTCCATATTTCAGAAAATTGTTTCTTCTTTCCTTTCTTATTGACTATAGGAAAATACAGAAGTCTTCCTTATGCATTTCATGCAAAGTTCCTTGATGGTACTTTGCCCTGAAAGAAGTATTTGGAGAAAAAATATCTTGCTTTCTTCACAATGACAATATTTAGTAAGAATAGTGGATATGGGCTGTGCAAAGTGAAACATGCTGAATCCCTAGAGTCTGATGATACCTAGGACACCTGACTATGGGTGAACTTAAAATGCAGAGTTTTATAAAAGGCAGAGTTTGTAGGTGTTTTCAGAAGAACGAGCAAAAAGTACATATGGTATCTGGACATCACACTTGGCAAAAATGGAGTGTAAGATATATGAGGTAGATGTTCTAATATTTCTTATTTTTATGCCTGCAACAGTTTGAGCTTCAGCACAAGTAGAACAATCCTTTCTTTAATTTCAACAATAATGCCTCATAAGTTATTTGAGGTGAATTTTAAAATACTCCAAAATCATATCACAAAAATAAAATTGTACAGTGAATCGTCACTATGAGCAACTGCAACGAAGGAGTATTTATTCAAAGTAAATCAAACATTCTAATAGGTAGTGGCACATGAGATATCTATACAGTAATTCAAATTCTCATAAGAGGAAGTAGTTTCTTCTGAATAGAATTTTATTAATGAGAAAAAAAAAGGGGGGATTTTTTTCCATGAAAAAAAAAAAAAAAATTGAAAATCAGTAGAATTTGCTTTTTGTTTTTCAATGACTTAGTCAATAGTGATGTCAAATTTAATTTATCTCATCATCCATGTACTACCTGGGGTTAGCAGAATTCAAGCAACAAAAGTGGGAGAGTTGGTGAAGGTTATTCTACAATACCAAATAAACAAAAAACCAGTTATACTTCAGAGACATGATGTGAAATCACTGCTCTTTTTTTAAAATTTAGATGAAACTATAGAGACAGAGAGAGGGTCTGCACAGTTGCTTAATTAGGATTGGTCTGAAATAGTCTAGAAATTGATCATCACCTCAGTCAAAAAGGATTGCTCTGGAAGAGATATTCTATGCATTTTGGGGCACTAAATCATTGAGGTTTATTTCCTGCAGAGCCAAAGAGCCCTGTATTGATTGCCTTAGACTACCATTGCTGCTATAAGAAAATAGAAGTCATCTTTTGTATAAACCAAATTAGCATTGATATTCAACTTCGTTTAAATTTTTAATGTGTTACAGAATAAGCAACATTGGTGTTAAGATGATGCTGGCTTGACCATTTGGAAATTACATAGCTTTGAAGAGACCTGAATACATTGCCAAGGAAATATTGGGAAGAAAAGGAGTATTTTCTCTATTCTCTGATCATTAATAGAGGAACTGGGTGTACTCCAGCAAATACTGATTCACCCATGCTTGTATGAATTCAAAACCTGTTTTTTTCTTCTGATTCAAAAAATACCAGGCGAAGCATTTGCAGTTTGGCTGAATTAAGAGCCAGGAGAAATCATTTGAGTCTCTAGATTTCATGTGAGTTTCATTTTGATACTCCTACATGGAAGCTAGCATCTAGTTAGGGCAAAATATTTTTTCCATATGTGTGTTCCAGAGATACAAAAAAAAACAAGGCTACATTACCTAACCATCATGCTACTCCTTAGTACTTGGTAACATTTAATTTAAAAGAAAAAAATAACTTGAAGTAAATATATTAATTTTTAAAAAAACAAATAATAAAAAATAACACCTTTTTTCTGATTTTTTTGTGCAGAATAACTCTGGTTTTAGGAGAACAAAAAGTCAGAATTTTTTTTGGGGGAGTCAGAGCTTCAGGGTTTAGTCCAAAAAACATACAAGCATATAAAAAGCATTTAGATTTGAAACAGATTTGTAGTTAATAACAATTAGATTGAGTACAATAAATACTAAAAGGCTTATCATTCATAACTTCAGTTTATCTCTGAATTTTCCAATGTGATAAGAAAGAGCATTTTTTCTTCCCTGTCTAAAATATCTGCATCTGTAATTCCAAAACACTATTACTGTCCTCGAATTAATCTCATCTCATCTGACATGAGGCTTTGAAAAGCTTTGTTTCACCACATTTCATTAGCATGCAGTTTCTTTTTTTTCCCCACAGAATTATGTGCGCTTATGTCACTGGGCCAATGATCTCAATGGACTAAATAAAAATGTGGTATAAATATGGTTACTTTACTTTACATTAATTACTTGACAGCATTATAAATAATTGTACCTGTTTTGTAAAGATGAAAATAATGATTTCCAGAGATAATCCTGCAGTGCAGGTAAGAATGGATAGAAAAAAATTTGACGATCATGGCTCAGGGGATATCAGCAAGATATGCTGGCCCTGAAAGGATTATGAAAGTAGAAATCAGGTCAAGAAGTTGCAGCCTGCTGTGAAGCTTTCTGTAGCTTTCTCTTAAGATATATTCAAAAATGATCTTGAATCGTTCCATACAATTTTAACAATAATTTCTNNCGAAAATGTAATGTTTCCTTTAAGAAACTCTGGCAATTCAAACACTCCAAATGGGAGCATGCACAGTTTTATTTCCATGTTAGTGATTTTGGAGATGACAAACATATATCATGGATTGGATCCTAAAATATATGTCTGATTGAAGTAACTGTCTTCCTGGAACAGCAGAACTACAGACAAAGCTTAGTGCTGCCTGTACATTGAATGGCTGGAATACATTGGCCATATACAATGTGTTGCTAAACATAATAGTTTCTTCGATCTTTGTATTCTCTCAATAACGTTGTTCTCAAACATCAGTAATTTAAAAAAAATACAGATTGCATTCCAACATGTGTATAGCACACAGGGTTNNGGATATTTTTTAAAAGGGAAAAAATGATAAAGGGATCTTAAGCGATAGCAATTTCTTAAACTTGCACTTCTTCCTGATGCCCATGGATCAACAGGTGTAACAAAACCTAAAGGCAGCTGATTGTGGAGTTTCCTTTACAGAATTTATTATAGTAAAGCAGAATTGATAAGGCTTTTTCTTTGTCTCAGTACAATGAATGATAAGATCGGACGGAATTTGGATGAGAAAGTAAACTGAAAACAGAATTAATGTTACCCGCAGATAAGTTGTTCTGTTTAGCACCCAAAATATTAGTATTCCATAT
>WBNO01032666.1:0-20440 GCA_013400575.1 Peucedramus taeniatus
GGAAGGAAGGAAGGAAGGAAGGGGGACATTATGCAAGTCACACAGAGAAATTGCTTTAGCCCTCACCAGTAGACACAAATGGTGAGAATTAATCTTTCTGGCAGTGCTATCTCAAGGTACTCAGTTTGAAACCCCACATCTCTGTGAGCCTTCCTCAGCCCAGACACCTCCTGGCTCTGTGTGGATTGGAAGTTGGCCTAGATGATCATTGTAGGCCACTTCCAACTGAAACACTCCTATTCTGTTCTATTCTATTCTATTCTATTCTATTCTATTCTATTCTGTTCTTTCCTCATAGGTCTCTTATATGTGACAGGTTGTTACATATAAGTAACATATATAAGTTATAGTTGGGGACTGCTGCCCTTCTCCTCTTTGGGGATCATTCCTAGAACCTCTTAACTTCTCACTTTGCAGGATGAATACATGTTCTGGAATCTCCTCAAGCATACCCTGTTTCCAGAGGCTGAAGATGATGCTCATGGTCCTCAGGGAGCATGGGATTGAGCAAAATGTCCTGAGGATGTAGCCTCTCCTCTGCAGCTGTGTGGTCCCTCCTCGAGGAGCAGCATCCTGGCAGCACTGGCCTAAAATGGAAAGGACCTAAATTTCTCAGCTGATGTCCACTACTGGACTTACTCCTGCAGGAAATGAATCAGCCAAGCCTCATCACCAAACACCTCATCACTTAAAAAATTTCTGGTGCCAACAAACCCCTTCCAGACTTCTGACCACCACGACATTATCGTGGTTTAACCACGATGTCTTCTCATTCTCCTTCTGTTGTCTCTTCCTCTTGTAAAGCTCCTGCTTTTGTCTGTGCAACTCCAGGCCCTGGAAGGGGAGTCCTGGTCTTTGCCTCTGGCTTCCAAGAATGACAGTAGCAGTGAGAATAGCTTAGCAACAGCAAGGAAAAAGTGCATCAAAATAATTCCTGGCTGCTTCGGCTGAAGGGTGATGATCACCTGGGGAGATGCTCAGGGTCTGTTGTGATGGGCATTGTATCAACTCACAGAGTGTGGCTCGGCACTGACCTCTCTGTAACCCTCGTGGCCTGGGGGGGAAGGAGGCTCCCACCCAGAGCTGCTTGGAAAATAGCAGTTCGTTAAGCCAAATCAGTCTAAGGAAAAATTCCTAGTTTTGATTCATTTTTCACTGGAAAAGATTTCATGGCTCCCAGATGGAATTTCTGGATATTGTAGTAAGTAATAAATAATAAACTAGGGTGAAATGATAGTAATCCATTTTAAAAGACATGGAAGCTCAAGAGTTAGCTCAAGAGCACTTGTAGGGATGTTGGAGGCTTTACCTCAGCAGCTGGTGTGAGGGGGCAATGCCCACAGTGATAGTGGCTGTTCTTGGAGGTGTCCTTCTGGCTCTCTTCCTCTCTCCCTGGCTCCATTCCTAGGTGATTTCCTAAAGGTCTCAATTCAGTCCAAAAGCTGAAGAGAAGAGAAATGTTTTTGAAATCATGAGCATTTTCATAGGAAATAGAAAAATGTTCCATGCAGCTGTAGTCACAAGCTCTTTGCAGGTGGGTGCTTGGTGGCTGAGTCTGGTTTCTTCTTCAGCACCAGACATGGTGAGTCAGGGCAGAGTCATGAAATGTGGAGGTAGATGGTACATGAGAGGAGTCAAGCTTCTTTTAGTAGCAAAAAGCTAAAATCAGTATGGTATGTAAATTAAGATGCCCAAATATTTAAAGGTTTGAAGTCTGATGGTGCTCTCAGGGAAGGACTAGGCAGGTTTTACGGCGGCAGCAGCATTTAATTTGAGAGGTTTCCACACCCGTGCATCCATCAAGGAAACACTTTCAATATTGTTTCTATACAAGAAGAGCATCTCAAACCTGGGTTATGGTCAGGGTCTTCTGCAGGAGCTCAGCATCCCTGACAGAAAGGCCTTCAAGGAGACTGAAGTCAGAAGACTTCTGCAAAATAATTGTCATTAATGGCTCTTTTCCCCTGCCTTTAAAATTAGCGTGTAGACACCTGCTTTCCTTGCAGAAATGACCACATCATTAAAGATCTGAGCATTAAAGGAAAAGGGAAAACCCTTCATCATCACACGACCTCTTTAAAAACCTGTAGAGGTAGAGTAATTCAGGTGTGAGCAGTTCTGGAGATAACAAGGAAAACTCACAGCAGCCTTTTGAGTGAACAGCACTGCCAGCATTGCATCCCTCATCCTCCCATGGATGACCTGACATGGAAAGAGCAGCAGGGAGAGAGTTTTAGTGCCCAGGACAGGGCACCACTGCTGATATGAGTAGCTGCAGGAGGGATTTGTACAGTATTCCTGTGGCTAAGGTTGCATCCTGTTGTGCTCACATCGCTGGGAAGGCACAAGGGGAACACTTGGCCACTCTTGTCAGGGAAAAATCGTAACTCCTGGGCTTGTGAAGTGGTTAGTGAAAACAATGGCACACCAAAGAGAGTTAAAAACTATTAAAAACTTCTCATTTGAACATGCTGAAGAGTGATGTCATGGCTTTAGGTGAGATATTCAGTGTCAGGGAGTGCATTTAGAAACCTTAGAGTGTTTTACCCACCCTCCATTCTTCCTGCCTGGTTCTTCCTTCTCCAATGAAAGAGCAGGTAGGATTTACTGGATAGGAGGAGGGGAGAGAAAGGAATCTCTCTGCTTTTTGTTTGTTTTTTAGTTATAAAATAGTTGCTATTTTCAATTACAAAACACAGGCAGTATAATCCAATGGAATTGATGCTAGTTTCCCACACGGCTCTTTCTGCCCAGGTTGTTTCTGAAATGACAGAGGAGGAGAGGTAGCAAATAGACTGAGAAAGGGAAGGGCTGCTCGGATGGCAGCAGCCTCAGGGTGTGCTGAGCTGGGGCAAAGGCCTGGGAAGGACCCCCACATCAGATGGGGGTCTGATATTCTGGAGAGGCATCTCTCCAGTGAAATATCATCCTGGGTTAATCCTTGTATCACCCTGTGCCTGCTCGGCCCTGGAACTCTTGGTTTGTCCCCATCCCACCACACCACAATTATTTTATGCTTAGTGCTTGCTGAAGGGGTGGGGGACATATTATTTCTGCAGCACAGTTTCTGCCCGGGTTGTTTTTGTTCACAATGTCAAACTATGGTGAAAACAGGCCGTGCTATCTTTATATCACAGCCACTCCTTACCCCACAAAGTTTTGCCTTCCCTCTTCAGCCTTTCGAATGCATCCCTTCTATGAACACACTTTATAGAACCAATACCTCATACCCCTGTGTAGGTTTGTTTGCTTACAGAAGAGGCTAATCTCCACCAGGTTATGAAATCAGCTCACATGCTTCAGTGGCCTTATCCACTATTGATATCCTCGTTCGATCCCCGTTGAGCTCTCTTTGTTGGAGGTAACCCCTTCTCCTACTCCTTCTAAGCTGATTTCTTAAGCCACCTCATTCAAGTCCCACATCCCCATGGTATTTAGATGTAGTAAAAATGACTGGGGGGAAAATAAATGGCAGCCAGCGAGCCCACTAAACTGTCTGACTATTAATGGTCCTGTTAGTTGCAAATTTACTTTACCACAAAGCCCCCAGCATGTAATCCTTAGATGAATGCCTTTGATTGTGAGGGAATATTTACAGCTGACCCTGCCAGCAGTCTGCAAACCTGCAATGGGCCTCCTGTCCCACATTAAATCCGCTGGCATCTGTTCCTGGGTTCTTATCAAACACATGCTCTGTTGGTGCAGTGTTTGGGCTGTAGTGCTCACGGATATGGTGGGCCTTGAAGAATAAATCCCTGCATTCCTGAGAAATGCTAATTCTTGTGAACGTTGTCACACAGGGTTACAGTTTGTACCTGTCTCCAGGCATTGCCATCCACTGGGAGGTTTCCAGGAGGCTTTGATCCCTGCTGGCTGCCCCCTCCCCACGGCAGGACCCTGGTCCTGCCTCTGGACCACCCTTCACCACAGACAAAATTCTTCTTCCTTCTTCAAACTTCTGCCGTTTTCCCAGACATATACAAGCAACAGGAATGATTTTTATGATGGTTTTTATCTCTTTTCGCCCCTGCCCATGTCTTGCATGAGTCCCTGGGTTGCTGTGAGACCCTCAAGTGATCTTGCTCTCCTTTAGCCCTAGCAGGGCTGTGTAGGAGCTCAGGCTGGAAGCCAGAGAGAGCTCTGTGTGTCCTGATGCCTGTTTGCTGTGCCCAAGCGGACAAGTGGAATTCAGCTTGTCATTCCCAGCATGTCTCGTGGTCCGTGAGACGGATCCAGGCTGCTAGGCTGCTTTGTGTCAGACAGAAGGCCCGGTGGTGTGTGGTGGGCCTGCTCCATCCCCTCTGCAGACAAGGATGCCTTTAGGTCTGTGCTGAGGAATTACATGTATTTCTCTCTTCTTACGCTTTTAAGCAAAATTCACAGTTTTCCATCCAAGCTGGATGAATGCTGAGCGTGTCTGGGCTTGAACATGGACCTGGAGCCAAGTCCATTGGCAGTGCAGAGGTGTTGTGGGTGGCCAGAGGGATATTTGCTTCTGCTCCTTTCTGAGGTCCTGTTTTCGTGGGATTGGAGAAACATCTCAGAAGTTTGTGATTACTTGATCCTTCAGCTGGTGGATAGTGAGGCCCCAACAGAGCTTCTGCTTTAAGTGTCCTGCATCCAGCAAAGAAAAAATACTAAAATAACAAGGAGCCTGGGACTGCTAGAGAGTCCAGAGAGGAGTTGGTAGGGCAGCTCTTTGCTTTAGGGATTGCTTTAGAGTGCGTATCCTTATCCAAAAGCTTTTTCTTCAAATCTGCAGGAATGTTTGGCCCAAGTGTGGAGTGGATGTGGTAGCACCAGCAGTGAGGTGTACCCAAAACTCAGGTGGGCTGCAGCACCAGCAGAGACTGTAAGAACTGGTAGAGCAGGCAGTGGCTGTCCTGCCCACTGAGATGGGTCTGTTGGACTGGGCAGAGCTCTGGCTTTGGGATTAGCTCTGTAATTAGCAGGTAAAAAATCTTGGAGTTTGGCATTTTGGCAGAATAATGAGTAAGCTGACATCTCATTCTTTTCTGAAAACTGTCCAGACTAAGGCCCAAACCAGTTGTCTGGAGGCAGGCTGGAAAGGGCTTGGAGCAACCTCACCTAGTGGAAGATGTCCCTGCAAATGGCAGAGCCTTTGGAAACAGATGGACCTTTAAATTACATTCAAACCCATTCTATTATTCTATTATTAATTTTCAGCACTCCTAAATCCACTTTAAATCTATCTCAGGCTTTCAAAACTGTTCCTGTAAATCTGGATGGACGCCAAACCCATGAAACTCTGAGCATGCCACTCCACTTCCAGTGGCTACTGGAAAGAAAATGAGTTGTTTATTAAAACCAATTAATTTGTTACTCACTTTAGCAAAGGCCTGTAAAAACATATGTTAGTTCTCATCATTATTGTTAATTTGTAGCCAGGCTTTATGGTTGCAAATCTCGGATAATTGTTGCTTCCTGGGCGGTTGTTGTGTCAGCTCACAGCTCTTCATCTATTTCTGGTCCTGATTGCTGATTCAGCTGGTGTTTAGGAGACCCTGTGGCAGTATTTCACTGTGATTCACACACTGAAGAGGAATTGTATTTTAAACCACAAACACAGACTTTACGCACAAGCTTTTGTGTGAAGAAAAAGAGTGACAAACAGCTTGAGGACAGGAATAAGCTGCACAAGACGTGGTTGTGTATCATCAAGGTCAGTGTCATTTGCTCTCCAGCGTCCTGTTCTTCCTTTACCCTCCCCTTTGAACCATTTGTCTTCTCCAATCCATGCAGAGTGTAGAGATGGGATCTGCCTGAGGTAGGGGAAAGCCTCAGGTCACCATTGGAAATACAGGCAGTCTCCTGCTTTTCTCAGAAGCTGGCTTTACTTGCACTAACAATATTACTCATTTCGGTTTTCACCAGGTTGCACATTTTATTTTGACAACTTATCCCATCCCTGAATCCAGTCTTATCACTCAACGTCTCAATGAAAAGGACACCTACCACATCTGTTTGCAGAGTCTGCAATGGGATGATGGGATGCTGGTCCTTATCAGGCTCTGTTTCATCTTCTGGCCATTTATTCCTAATTGCCTAACTTCTCCCATTTATTGTGTTTATTGAGTGTGTGGAGCTTTTTAGGAAGAGTCAAAGGCTCTGTAATTAATTAGGAAGAATTTGGGGCATTTCTTAGTGCCTTGAACTTATGTTCCTGTCTGTAATGTACAGGTGCTGCTGACATTCATCCCAGGACTTCCCAGTCCAAGTCCAGACAGGCAGAAAGACTGCAGTGAAGGCAGGGGAAAAGCAACAGGGCTTCCTTGTACAGGTCAGGTAGGTCAGGTATGCCCTGGGCTGCATTACCAGCATTGACAGGCAGGTCAGGGTGGGGCATACTGCCCCTGTGCCCAGGTGAGAGCCCACCTGCAGAGCTGCCCCAGCCCTGGCTCCAACAGCACAAGGACGTGGAGCTGCTGCAGCCAGGGCAGAGGAGGCCACGGAGCTGCTGCCAGGGCTGGAGCCCCTCTGCTCTGGAGCCAGCCTGGCACAGCTGGGGCTGTTCAGCTGCACAAGAGAAGGCTCCAGGGAGAGCTGCGAGCCCCTGGCAGGGCCTGAAGGGGCTCCAGGAGAGCTGCAGAGGGACTGGGGACAAGGCCTGCAGGGACAGCACACAGGCAATGGCTCCCAGGGCCAGAGGGCAGGCACAGATGGGATCTTGGGCAGCAATTGCTGGCTGGCAGGGTGGGCAGGCCCTGGCACAGGGTGCCCAGAGCAGCTGGGGCTGCCCCTGGATCCCTGGCAGTGCCCAAGGCCAGGCTGGACAGGGCTTGGAGCAGCCTGGGACAGTGCAAGGTGTCCCTGCCATGGCAGGGGTGAAATGACAGGATTTTTAAGGCTCCCTTCCAACCCAAATCATTCTGGGATTCCATTTTATTTCCACTTTACAGAGTAAGGGTGGCATCTAAGCAGAGGCCAGCTGGGCAGGTTGGACAGGGGAGCAGTAGCAGCACACGTCCCCAGTCTGGGATATGGGTGCAGAACCCATCCCACTGATCAGCTCCTTGAAGGGAACTCTCCTTGTGCAACTCCTTGTGCCTGTCCTTCCGTGCCCGTGCAGGATGCAGGTCCAGCACCTGAGTGAGTCACGGCAGCAGATGGCCGAGGCGTGGCGGGGAGCTGGAGGTGTGCTGCCTCTAGGGGCCCCTTGCCACAGCCTTGCCCGGCAGTCCCTACCCATCATATGACCGTCCCAAGCACCGCATGTGACTGGGCCACGCTGCAAAAGACCAGGCAGAGCGGAGGAGAGAAGGCTGGAGAGGGGGAGGGCAGCGCAGCTAGAGAGGATTAATAAACTGGACAGATAGGGAAAGCTTTGGAAGACGGGGCTTGTGTCAGAGTTGTTGCAATAGCAAAGGGGGAAGTAGCTGGATGACTGGAAGACAGTCATGGAGTAAGCTGGGAGGGAGGGATGACCTCAGAGGTGACATTTGGGATCCAAGTTTGCGTCTTGTGGAGAGGAAGATACTGCAATCGTCAGAGCTGGAGGGATCAGAAAGAATTGACAATTCCTAAGAATTGTTAGGAATGTCGCCCTGATTTTCTCAAGTTTTACCAAGCCTTCTGATGTTCGCATTTCTGCACAAAACCTTCCCACAAACTTTATGTAAATAACATTGTTTTTCATTCCTTTATGAGGAACGAGCAACCTAAAATAGACTGTTGAGTTGCCCAGTGACATTGAGGAGGTGACACTATAACCCTCCAATGACACTGGCATTTCAGAAAAATATATATAGAGAGTCAAATGTTTTAATAAAGAGTTTTTTAATTTACTTTAAACAGAACTACTCCGTGTCATGTGTGTGTCGCCCCACAGTAACAAAGGAATGACCACAAAAGCCATGCACTGAGATGAAAAATGAAATTGCTGCAAAGATTGCTATGGACATGAAGTTTAGATGTTCAGGGCTGTTGCCTCTTGCTCTGCCATGAACAGAAAACTGTCTGCTGGCTGAAACTTTGGCATATGTTGTGTTAACAGGCATCACACAAGCTCATCTCCCAGCGCTGAGCAGAACTCTGCAAAGCCAGAGCCTGTCTGTAAGGATGCTCCTGTCCCAGGTCCCTGCATGCTTTGTCTGCCAGCAGGGAGGTGCAGAAGCCCCTGGAAGAGAAAGGCGAGTTTGGTTGGGGTTTATCAGCTGATCCAGAGGAGCTTTTCCAGCAGGGCAGCTGCAAAAACAGCCAACAAAGTTATAGAATCATGGAATCATTTAAGGGTGGAAAATATCTCTAAGGTGATTGAGTCCAACTGCCAACCCAGCACTGCCACATTAATAATCACGACTGTAACAGAGGAAAGGAGGAGGAGGAGGAGGAGGAGGAGGAGGAGGAGGATTCTTTGATCCATTTTGTTTAGGAGGTGCAGTGCTACAAAGGGAGTTTGAGGCTCTGTTTCACAGTACAGGGCACACTCAGCTTTAGAAATGTTGACAGGAATCACAGATCAAGGGAAGCTGAGGCTGGAAAGGGCCAGAGGAAGCTTCCCAGAGCAACCCCCCTGCAGCTCAAGGCAGAGTCAGCCAGAGCTGGTTGCCCAGGATATTGCCTCTGGCCCACCTGCTTCAGGGTCCAACCATTCTCTTTTGTTTAAACAGAATTCCCCATAGTTTAATTTGTGACTAAATTGTAGTCAATATCCCTGATTCGAGGGATAATTTAGGTTTCATTAATCAAAAACACATTTAAAGCAGTACTTCTTGGTTATGAGCTAGACAGGTTTGGGCAAATATAAACCCAGGATTTAATTTATCCCAGAAAATGTTTGTGATTAGGCACTTACATGATGCCTTTATTCACTCATCACAGAGATTGTCCATTCCTGGCCATTAAAGTGAGGAACAAGCAGTCATAGACCTCCACAACCTGCGTAAATGGGTTTGCTGTCAAAAACTGCACTGAATAAACACAAACTTCAGCTACAAGGTTATTTAATCACACAGGAGGTTTGTTTTACCAGTGATTCTGTCCTAGCTGGGTGTGTAGGGGGTGGATGAACCCGTAGCTGTGGACAATATGCCAGAAAAGTTTAGTATTAAGACAACATCACCGATTGCTGTGGTTTGTTTTTTTTTTTTTTTTCTTGTTTTGACTATGATCCTGGCAGGCAGGTCACCAGCAGCCTGGGAAGGTGCTGTGGCTACTGCGTCACGCTTCAGCAGCGGTGATGGCGAGGACAGATATTCAGCTGTCCTGACGCTGAGCTCCCCAGCTCTTTCCTCACCCCTGCTCTAGGTACAGCATACATACGACAAAAATTATTTAAACAGAATGTGCAGCTACCCTCTCCTTCTAAAGAATTGCCTGTGTTTTAGGAGGACCCATCAAAAACGTTTTGGTTGTTCACATGTTTTGGATTATACACTTCGATGAGTTATACGTGTACATACAAATTTATGCACATATATTATATATTTATATGCATAAATATATATCTATAAATAACTTACCTCCTTAAGTAAGGATCTTGCTTCCTATGGAAGCATCTCTTCTTGAAAGTCACAGGGTGGACTATGTAACATAATTGAGCTCTCCAAGTGACCAGACTGATGCAGAGCAAATCTCTGATGAAGGTCAGTCCATCTTTTGGAGGTGCATTTGCCCCTTTTCCATGGAGGGACAGGACACAGGGAATGGCTTCCCACTGCTAGAGAGCAGGGATAGACAGGATATTGAGAAGGAGGAGGAGGGTGTGAGAGTGGGGAGGCCCTGGCACAGGTTGCCCAGAGAAGTTGTGGCTGTCCCTGGATCCCTGGAAGTGTTTGAGGCCAGGTTGGATGGGGCTTGGAGCAGCCTGGGATAGTGGAAGTGTACTACCCCATGGCAGGGGGTGGGACTGGATGATCTTTCAAGTCCCTTGCAACCCAAACCATTCCATGACTCTGTGATTCTATGATCTTGCTCCTGTGAGTCACTGCCTGGGTCAGTTGATTTTAAGATGCTCATGGAGAGCCCTTTAGCTGGAGAACCTGCCTACCATGTGTCCAAGTGCTGCTGTTTTGCTGACTGTGGGATGAAAAGGCAAACAGTGGGGTGAGCTGTGCCTCTGGAGGAGCCAAGCATCTGGGACAAGGAGGGCAGGAGACCATAGGCTGGTCAGCAGAGAGGATTTCACAGAAGGAAGTGCAGGCGGCTGTCTGATGGTTGGAAAGCCTCAGTGTTCGCAGCATTCAAGCTGGTTTCAATTTAAAATGTCTTTGTCTTCAAGATTTTCTGCTTAAACATTAGGACAAGGAACCATTTGTGTGTAATTTCATGAATGACAGTTTAATATCCCCACATAACCCTTGGACTCCAAAAGCTGGGTCTCTAAGAGAAATGCCAAGATATCTACAAAAAGATTTGAGGAATTGGCTTCCATTCCTGTGCAAAGAGCAGGTCAGGCCCTCTCCTGTAGAAGAGTAGATACAGGATGTGTTTTAGTGAGCTGGAGTTAAGCTTGGTCAGGCAGCCCCAGTGTTTCTGTGTGTTACAGGGGGTTTAGCACAGCCCCTCCTGTGGCTATTAGAAGCCCCTCTGTTAGAAGTGACTGCCCCAAGCCAGGTGTGTGCTTGAGCTGAGTGTCAGGCTGGAAGGTGAGCAGGAAGGTCCCCTGGCTGGAAATAAACTCCATGTGGTTTTAGAGCTGCCACAAAGACATAACCCCAGACAGTGAAAATATAACTCCAGCCAGTCTTGGAGCTCACCTGTCCCTCTGGTCAGGAGGGATGATGGCTGTCAAGGACATTGGCTGATTGTCACATTTGGCTTCCAGTAGCACTGATAAGGGCGCTTGTTTACCCACAGCTGAAGACACACAAGTACTTACGTGAGGCAACACTCCAGTACTGAACACTCCCCACTGCCTGCTGGGCCTTTCCATGGCAGAATAAGGAATACAGCCCTGTTCCAGCCCCAGGAGCACAGTCAGACAAGAGAATCATGGGATCAATGAATGGTTTGGGCTGGAAGGGACCTTAAAGCTCATCCAGTTTCACCCCTGTCAGGGACAGGGACACCTTCCACTATTGTAGGCTGGTCCAAGCCCCATCCAACCTGGCCTTGGACACTTTCAGGGTTGGGGAAGCAGCAGCATCTCTGGGAAACCTGTGCCAGGGCCTCCCAAACCCTCACAGCCAAGAATTCCTTCCCAATATCCCTGCCCTTTGGGTGGGAGAAGTCATTCCCCCTCGTCCTTTCCTTCCAGCCTTTGCCCCAAGTCCCTCTCAGCTCTCCTGGAGCCCTTTAGAAGGCTCTGCTTGGAGTCTTCTCCTGTGCAGGTGAACACCTCCAGCTCTCCCAGCCTGGCTCCAGAGTAGAGGGCAGAAACCTCTGCTGCCATTGTGATCCACCCTTCACAGGAGGATGTTCCCAGCAGGAGCTCCCAGAGCACAAGGCAGAGGCTCTGCTCGGGTCCAGGCACGGCTGGGTGTTGGCTGTCTGTACTTGCTGTGGCAGCAATGTCTCCCTGGGCGTGCACAGCACAGGCACTGGGGCTGGGCAGAAGGACAGGGGAGCAAGAGGGATGGCAGCAGTGGAGTCTGAGGGAAAATCCTATGGATTTGAGGCTCCAGTACAATTAGCAGGCAGCTGCTTCCAGCACAGGAGTTTTCAAGAATACAGTTCTGGATTTATCTGCCTGAATTTTCTGCTTAGGATCTGAAAGCTCTGTTGGAGTCAGCTCATACAATCCAAATATCCCAGGCAGGTGGTGTGGTGGGGGAGTAATGTGGTGAAATCCCAACTAGGGCACAAGCTCAGCTGCCTCAGCCCTGATCCCAGCACCAGGAATGTGCTAGGCTGCCCATGAGAGCTCTTGTCAAGCTCCCAACAAAGCTGAAAACATGCATCTCAGGGAAGGGGTCACAGCCCCGAGGCTGCCAGAGCTCCAGGAGTGCTTAGACAATGCTCTCAGGGATGCACAGGCTGGGATTGTTGGGGTGTCTGTGCAGGGCAGGCAGCTGGACTCCATGACCCTGGCGAGCCTTTTCCAGCTCAGGATATTCCCTGACTCTGTGCTAACCTTCCACCACTGCAAACCCTTAGAAGCTGAGCAAAACAGTTCCACCTGTAGGTAAACAGAAAATGTATTTATTTTGGGTTTGATTGATGAACACAGGTGATAATCCCCATCATGTGTCAAGTACTTGTGTTTCACACCTCTCCTCCAGCTTTCCTTGAATGTTTCCTTGCTTCTGTGCACTGCTCCAAGAAGCAGCTGTGTGTAAAGGTGCTTCTCATGGAAATACCAGGTTCCTGCCCCAGCAGAAAACAGAGAAAGGTGCAGAGGGAATGGCAGAAAGGATGAAGAAGAGTTGCATTCAGGTGTGTTTGGAGAGGGGATTCCCACAGTATGGTGGGTAAGGCTATGGAAGTGTTTGAGGATCCCAGCTTAAGCCAGTTTTAATTTATTGTACCTGAAAATTTAGTGCTATATATTGTTCCCCAGAGAAGCTGTGGCTGCCCCTGGATCCCTGGCAGTGTTTGAGGCCAGGCTGGATGGGGCTTAGAGCAACCTGGGACAGTGGAAGGTGTCCCTGCCCATGGCAGGGGGTGGGATGAGATGATCTTTAAGGCTCCTTCCAAGCCATTCTGTGATTCTATGATAAAGAGAAGAAGTAACATTTGTCCACACCCCAGCATGTTTCAGTCTTTGAGATCAGTGCTTGAAAGCTGCTTGGAGTCTTTGCAGAGAGCTTCCCTGAAACCCAAGAAAAAGGCACATTTTAAGGCAGGTAAATGGAGAGCTGCAGTAACAATGAGAGTTCTTACAGTTTTTAGCCATGTAAATATTTGTGATAGCTCAAATATTTTTCTCTTCCCATCTGGGTGAAATCCTAGCTGCAGACCTTTGGGGCTTTTTAGCCCTAAAAGAGAGATCCAAAACCAGCCTTCTGTTCACAGCATTTACATGGGCAGCAAGTTCTTCCTCTGCTTATTTCTAAACTCAGAGTTAAACCCAAACTCTCATGCAGGGGAGGTGCCTGCACACCAGATTACTGCCCTCTCAGGAATATGTCTCTTCTTTTTTTTTTTTTCCCGATTCTGTCATTTTTTTTATCAATGAGACTTTTGCTGCAGCTGAGCACCACTTTCAGGAAACATTTTGCTTTTATTGAGCTGCTTCCCAAGCAGTTCTAGTCCCAAATGCTGCCTTTTAAATGAGAAAAAAAATCTTTTATTTTAATGAATCAGTCTGTGATTATTTTATAATGGTGCTGCAAATACCAGTTGAGGTTTATAAATATTAATTTGAATGAATCTCTTCATTCTGGTCTCCAGGACACCTCCGTGAGCATTGTGCTGCTCTATACCCATCCTGAGCTGCCATCTAATGGTGAACACGGTGGTGGCTGCTGGGATGAGAGTTAGACCTGGTTTTCTCAAAGGTCTTTTCCACGCTAACAATTCTGTGCTCTCGGGTGTGGGGTCGGGCTCTGCTCCCTGAGAACAAGGGACAGGACAAGAGGAAATGGCCTCAGGTTATGCCAGGGGATGTTCAGGTTGAACATCAGGATGAATTTCCTCATGGAAAGGACTTGGAAGGGGCTGCCCAGGGGGGTGTTGGGAGTCCCTATCCCTGGAAGTGTCCAAGAACGCCTGGATGTGGCACTCAGTGCTCTGGGCTGGGGGACAAGGTGAGGACCAGGCACAGCTTGGACTCGATGATCTCAGAAGTCTTTTCCAACCTGAATGATCCTGACTGAACCACAGACTATCCTGAGCTGGAAAGTACCCACAAGGACCATCGAGTCCAGCTCCTCAACAATCCCACCCTGTGCATCCCTGGCAGTGCTGTCCAAAGGCTCCTGGAGCTCTGGCAGAGCCCAGCTCCTGCCCTGCACAGACACCCCAACAATCCCACCCTGTGCATCCCTGGCAGTGCTGTCCAAAGGCTCCTGGAGCTCTGGCAGCCTCGGGGCTGTGCCCATTCCCTGGGGAGCCTGGGCAGTGCCAGCACCCTCTGGGGGAAGAGCCTTTCCCTGATACCCAACCTAAACCTCCCTGGCACAGCTCCAGCCGCTTCCTGGGTCCTGTCAGTGGTCACCAGAGAGATCAATGTCTGAGCTTCCTCCTCCCTCACGAGGAAGTTTTAACTGCGATAAATCTCCCCTCCCTCCAGCTGAACAGACCAAGTGCCCTCAGCCGCCGCTCATACGGCTTCCCCTCAAAGACCTTCACCATTTCCGTAGCCATCCTTTTGGCGCTAACAGTTAAGTATCTTATATTACAGCGACCAACACTGCTCACAGCGTTCAAAGTGACCAGCGCGGATCGGCACGAGTCAATCCCCTCCCTTGGGCGGAAGGTGGTGCTGTGCCAGATGCACGCTGATTTCCTCACTAAAAGCATCTGCACCAAGAGCTGAGGGTGAATACCGCGGTGTGTTCCCCCAAGGCAGCGTGAATACCGCGATGTCTTTCCCCACGGCAGGTTTTATTCTCGGGGACACCGAGGGAGCCGCTCCATGCCCATACCGCCCTCACAGCGAGACGCCGCCGCCATGTTGGGGGCGGGCTGATCCCGGGGCCGTTCCCGCCCGAAATCTCGCGAGACGTGTGCGCGCTGGGGGCGCGCCCCGCCCTTCCTCTTCCTCTGCGGCCGCCGCCCCGAGGTGAGGAGCCATGGTCGGCCCGGTCCCGCGCCATCCGCCGCCATCCGCCCCCATCCCGCCCCATCCCCGCCGGCACCGGCGTCCCGGACACCGGGATCGCTACGACATGCCCCGAGGCCGCGGTATTCCCCGGGATGGCGCGCGGGAGGGCGGGCGCGGATGCGGGGAAGGGGCAGGCCTGAGAAAAATCCATGGCTGCGATGATGACTTTCTTAGGACACCTTTGGATGTAACTGTGAAAAGAACGCGTAATTCCTGAGCAGCTGCGGCGGTAAGAGGAGTAGTGCAGGTCCTGCGTGCCAGTGTTGGAAATTTAATGTGTTTTAATTGGTGTTTTCCAGCTGAGCTCTCAAGATGGTGCGCTACTCCCTGGATCCGGAGAACCCCACGAAATGTGAGTTGCTGTTTTAGAGAGAGTTCGTGTGGGATTTCCCGGAAAGCAGTGAGGTTCTGATTGTAAGACTTGGTCTTTTTTTCTCTCTTGCAGCATGCAAGTCACGGGGATCTAACCTGCGTGTGCATTTTAAGGTAAGGAGTGCCTGATTAGTAGGATTGCAAATCATTTGTAAATTAATTTTCTGTTTTACGTGGTTTTTGTTGTTATTTTTTAAAAGGAGCCCAGACTGGTTTAGATTAAAAAGGTTTCTAAGGATAATCTCCTTCCATCCTCTGCCGCGTTTGGGGACTAAGCTCCCGTCCAACGTGGCCCTGGAAACTTCCAGGGATCCCGGGCAGCCCCAGCTGCTCTGGGCACCCTGTGCCAGGGCCTGCCCACCCTCACAACCAGGAATTTCTTCCCAATATCCCATCTAACCTTTCTTTTTAAAGAAACATCTATTAGTCTTCAATCGCGAAAGGATTGCTGTTAGCTGCTTGTAATGGTCTCCATCCACAAAAAATGAGAGTCTGTATCCTAAAATTGTTCTTGTTTAAGTCTGGTAACAAAACACAGCAGCAAAGACAGTTGGAGTGAATTTATCAGACACTAGGCTAGTGTTTGGTGTGAAATTTATCTAATTTCTCCTACTCTTATTGGTTGTGTGGTGTTTGGCACAAGGACCTCAGTTCCTCTGGAAAAGGTTTGGGTGCAGAGCAGAATTCAGAAGTGTTATTTAATCACAACTTAGCAGATCCTTTTCTGCTTAGTGTAATACAAAGTTCTCACTTTAGTTTCCTGTTTTTATTATGAACAGGTAGGATTGTTGTTAGAGCTGGCTTACACAGATAGTCAATGCTGTTTAGAAGATTGATCTTTTATCCTTCATTTTTATTTCTAAGCCTTTTATTCTGTTACAATTATTTTAGAGAAAACAACGTTGTTAACAATTGTCCCAGTATTTCTTCATCAGTTCCTGTGAGGTGCTGTATTTGACCTTTTAGTAAGAATTTATCCATCCAGATCTTGCATTTTTAGATTAGTGACATAGAGGAGCTGTGAAAAATATAAGTATTTAAATTATGGTTTTATTAAGAGTTACAAACTTCCTTGTTGGATTTAGCCACTAGGTTAAAAAGAAATAAAAAAAGAGAAAGCGAGGAGCCACAAATTCAGTAGTGGCAGTCATGACACGGGTTAGAAAAGTAACAAAAAAATACTCATTCTTTGACTTGGGTCTTTTTTAGTAAATGTTTCCTTTGTAGCCAAAAGAATTGTATCCAGGGTGGGCAGAGGAGTGTTGGAGCTCCTGCTGTCTCTTGGAAGGATTTGCTCAGAGGATCTTTTCTGTGCCCTGTGTTGGCAGAACACCCGAGAGACGGCGCAGGCCATCAAGGGCATGCACATCCGCAAGGCCACCAAGTACCTGAAGGATGTCACCCTGAAGAAGCAGTGTGTCCCCTTCCGGCGCTACAACGGCGGCGTCGGCCGCTGCGCCCAGGTGAGCTCCTGAAAACGGGGCAGGGAGCCTTTGGCTGTGGGTGCTGGGGGCAGAAGGGTGAGCTAGACATGGTGTGCATGTGGTCTGTCGTTGCTGGTGGTAGGCTTGCTTTAAAACCCAGAATCACAGCGTGGTTTGGGTTGGAAGGGACCCCAGAGCTCCTCTCACTCCAGTCCCCTGCCATGGACAGGGACATCTTCCACCAGACCAGGTTGCTCAAGAGGGAGGAAATAGTGGCAATTAATTCCAGAAGATGCATCTGTGTGGAGTGTCTGCATCTAGTTAGCAGCATCATGTCAAGGAAGTAAATTTTGTTGGGTTTGGTGCACAGCAAAATAGAATAGATTATAATCCATTTGAATCCATAAAATATGGGTGCTCAGCAGAGGAAGGACATCAGCCTGTTGGAGCCAGTGCAGAGGAGGCCACGGAGCTGCTGGCAGGGCTGGAGCCAGCCTGGCACAGCNAATGTGAGTTGCTGTTTTAGAGAGAGTTCGTGTGGGATTTCCCGGAAAGCAGTGAGGTTCTGATTGTAAGACTTGGTCTTTTTTTCTCTCTTGCAGCATGCAAGTCACGGGGATCTAACCTGCGTGTGCATTTTAAGGTAAGGAGTGCCTGATTAGTAGGATTGCAAATCATTTGTAAATTAATTTTCTGTTTTACGTGGTTTTTGTTGTTATTTTTTAAAAGGAGCCCAGACTGGTTTAGATTAAAAAGGTTTCTAAGGATAATCTCCTTCCATCCTCTGCCGCGTTTGGGGACTAAGCTCCCGTCCAACGTGGCCCTGGAAACTTCCAGGGATCCCGGGCAGCCCCAGCTGCTCTGGGCACCCTGTGCCAGGGCCTGCCCACCCTCACAACCAGGAATTTCTTCCCAATATCCCATCTAACCTTTCTTTTTAAAGAAACATCTATTAGTCTTCAATCGCGAAAGGATTGCTGTTAGCTGCTTGTAATGGTCTCCATCCACAAAAAATGAGAGTCTGTATCCTAAAATTGTTCTTGTTTAAGTCTGGTAACAAAACACAGCAGCAAAGACAGTTGGAGTGAATTTATCAGACACTAGGCTAGTGTTTGGTGTGAAATTTATCTAATTTCTCCTACTCTTATTGGTTGTGTGGTGTTTGGCACAAGGACCTCAGTTCCTCTGGAAAAGGTTTGGGTGCAGAGCAGAATTCAGAAGTGTTATTTAATCACAACTTAGCAGATCCTTTTCTGCTTAGTGTAATACAAAGTTCTCACTTTAGTTTCCTGTTTTTATTATGAACAGGTAGGATTGTTGTTAGAGCTGGCTTACACAGATAGTCAATGCTGTTTAGAAGATTGATCTTTTATCCTTCATTTTTATTTCTAAGCCTTTTATTCTGTTACAATTATTTTAGAGAAAACAACGTTGTTAACAATTGTCCCAGTATTTCTTCATCAGTTCCTGTGAGGTGCTGTATTTGACCTTTTAGTAAGAATTTATCCATCCAGATCTTGCATTTTTAGATTAGTGACATAGAGGAGCTGTGAAAAATATAAGTATTTAAATTATGGTTTTATTAAGAGTTACAAACTTCCTTGTTGGATTTAGCCACTAGGTTAAAAAGAAATAAAAAAAGAGAAAGCGAGGAGCCACAAATTCAGTAGTGGCAGTCATGACACGGGTTAGAAAAGTAACAAAAAAATACTCATTCTTTGACTTGGGTCTTTTTTAGTAAATGTTTCCTTTGTAGCCAAAAGAATTGTATCCAGGGTGGGCAGAGGAGTGTTGGAGCTCCTGCTGTCTCTTGGAAGGATTTGCTCAGAGGATCTTTTCTGTGCCCTGTGTTGGCAGAACACCCGAGAGACGGCGCAGGCCATCAAGGGCATGCACATCCGCAAGGCCACCAAGTACCTGAAGGATGTCACCCTGAAGAAGCAGTGTGTCCCCTTCCGGCGCTACAACGGCGGCGTCGGCCGCTGCGCCCAGGTGAGCTCCTGAAAACGGGGCAGGGAGCCTTTGGCTGTGGGTGCTGGGGGCAGAAGGGTGAGCTAGACATGGTGTGCATGTGGTCTGTCGTTGCTGGTGGTAGGCTTGCTTTAAAACCCAGAATCACAGCGTGGTTTGGGTTGGAAGGGACCCCAGAGCTCCTCTCACTCCAGTCCCCTGCCATGGACAGGGACATCTTCCACCAGACCAGGTTGCTCAAGAGGGAGGAAATAGTGGCAATTAATTCCAGAAGATGCATCTGTGTGGAGTGTCTGCATCTAGTTAGCAGCATCATGTCAAGGAAGTAAATTTTGTTGGGTTTGGTGCACAGCAAAATAGAATAGATTATAATCCATTTGAATCCATAAAATATGGGTGCTCAGCAGAGGAAGGACATCAGCCTGTTGGAGCCAGTGCAGAGGAGGCCACGGAGCTGCTGGCAGGGCTGGAGCCAGCCTGGCACAGCTGGGGCTGTTCAGCTGCACAAGAGAAGGCTCCAGGGAGAGCTGCGAGCCCCTGGCAGGGCCTGAAGGGGCTCCAGGAGAGCTGCAGAGGGACTGGGGACAAGGCCTGCAGGGACAGCACACAGGCAATGCCTCCCAGGGCCAGAGGGCAGGCACAGATGGGATCTTGGGCAGCAATTGCTGGCTGGGAGGGTGGGCAGGCCCTGGCACAGGGTGCCCAGAGCAGCTGGGGCTGCCCCTGGATCCTTGGCAGTGCCCAAGGCCAGGCTGGACAGGGCTTAGAGTAACCTGGGACAGTGGAAGGTGTCCCTGCCCATGGCAGGGGATGGCACTGAATGAATTTCAGGGTCTCCTCCAGGCCAAACCATTCTGTGATATTGGCAAGTTAAAGGTGTGTAAAAGGTACCTGGAATGAGCCAGTCCAAAAGCAGAGCTCCATTGTTGTCCTCTCATCCCAGGCCAAGCAGTGGGGCTGGACACAGGGGCGCTGGCCCAAGAAGAGCGCAGAGTTCTTGCTGCACATGCTGAAGAATGCAGAGAGCAACGCTGAGCTCAAGGTGGGTGTTACTGAGACAAAGCAGTGGTGTCATGCTCTCTGTCAGCACCCCTGGCCTGTGTGTCACTGACCTGGAGAGCCACTGGCCACCTGCTTTGTCCACAAAACTGAAGTGTATGGAGGGTTTGTTGTGGCTCCCCTTTTAAAGCAGGTTGTGTGTGTTCCTCAAGTTTAATGGCAGCAACAGTTTTCACAGGGATAAACTAAATTTTAAAAATTTCACACAAAAGGGCTGTTCAGATATCTCAAAATCTGTGAAATTGAAATCTGCAGGCTCTTGGTCAGTTGCTGTCTTTTTTATAATGATTAATTTTGTGGCTTTTCTGGCACAGTTGGAGTAATGGGTGACACCTTTGAGTAACCATGAAGTAGCCACAGACAATGAGCCATCAGCACAATTTTAAATTATTTGTGATGTCTGAGGGCTGGTCTTTGTAATTTTAAATGGCACTTGCTCTGGAAAGTGCTCCTCTCCATGACACTGCCAAGCTCAGCAGTTCCATTGCCAAAACCATGGGAAAACCCTCAGCTCCATGGCATTGCCAAGCTTGGCTGTGTCAGTGGTGAATCCTTGGAATACCCTCAGCTCCATGGCACCACCGGGCTTGGCTGTATCAGTGGTGAATCCTTGGAAAATGCTCAACTCCATGGCACCACCAAGCCTGGCTTTTCATTGGTGAATCCTTGGAAAATGCTCAGCTCCATGGCACCACCAAGCCTGGCTTTTCAATTGGTGAATCCTTGAAAAAGCCTTAGCTCCATGGCACCACCAAGCCTGGCTTTTCCATTGGTGAATCCTTGGAAAATGCTCAGCTCCATGGCACCACCAAGCCTGGCTTTTCAATTGGTGAATCCTTGAAAAAGCCTTAGCTCCATGGCACCACCAAGCCTGGCTTTTCCATTGTGAATCCTTGAAAAAGGCTCAACTCCCTGGCACCACCAAGCTTGGCTGTGTCAGTGGTGA
>WBNO01032667.1:0-51320 GCA_013400575.1 Peucedramus taeniatus
AAGAAACATTTTAATTACAGCTGCAATAAAAGACAGCAGTATCAACCATATCTTCAATCTTTTGGGCATCTATAGATTTTGATCACTCAGAATTATCCAGAAAGATAATCCCAAAGAAGTTCCATTCTTTTTACTCCTGAATAAGATATGGAACTGAAAGAAATCGTTACAAGATATGCAACATTTTTCTAGGCAAAGGAGACACTTTTAGAACTTATTAAATTTTGAGAAAGGGGACAACTTTCATTTTCAGAGCAGCACCATGTCAGCAGAAAATCCCTAGAGAATGTGGTTGATTCTTTGCACATCACACCAGGGAGCAGCAGGACTGGCTGTGCCACAGGTTTCAAGAAGCTGGGAATTAAGGGTGACAAAAATATGGCATGGAAGTACCTTCATCCTCACAGGAAGCAGCCTTATTAATCTTCCATTACTGATGTCAATATACAGAGCTCTAGGTCACCCCTTTTCCCAATCTAATGTTAGAATTATGTTGACCATCCTCTAATACCCTTAAATTCTGACAGCTTTCTAGGACTTTCAAAGGTAACAGTAGGAAAAGCTCCTGTGAAAAAATCATCCAGTTTTCTGGAAAGAGTAAAAGAGCTCTTAAACCAGTTAATTTTCCCCACATGGAGCATACAGCTGTATGCTCCTACATCTCATGCTGCAGCTGTGTTTTGCTGCATGTGCTACAGCTGGTCAGCTTAAATCTTTCCAACATTCCTTCCTTTCATCCATAGTTATTTCCACTGAGAAGCAAAAAGTTAACAGTTTCTTCTGTAGATAGAAGTTCTGATGTTGACTTCTACTTCCTGCCTTTCAGTCTGCACTCTGAAAAGTTATTACTTGTTGATTAGATATTCAGTCTATTGCAGGTGGGATCCTTTCCACAGGATCCCAAAAAGGATTATCATGATTAGCAGAGTTCTTCTACATTGGGATGCTACATTTTGAGAAGGTTTTTGCCACCTTTCTCTTCAAGCATGTTTACTTACTTGTCTATAGTGCCAGGACTTCATAATTCAATGAAAAAATCAGTGAATTACAGCCTCTGCACACAGCCAATACTCTGCCCAATACTGAAATCTCTTATCATCTTTGCTCTAGACATTCTTTTAAGAATCAGCAGATGCTTTGTTTCTTTTCTTTCTCACAGCCTATCTTGAAGAATGTTTTGTGCCTCAGTAGCCTGCAATCCTCATTTTTTTTTTCAGTTCTACTGGAAAGAGACTAGAATCTTCTCTTGTTCCAAAGGTCTTACTTATTTCAATCTTTCAGAAATTCAGTGGCCTTCTAGAACTTCACATGGCTAGCATTAGGTGTGTTAGACCAGATCACAGTTACCTTTGTCTGCCATCTCACTCTCTGAAGATGACTGTCTGATCCATCCTGAGTACTTGCCATCTGATGAGTCTTCTCTAGATTTTTATCCACGACAAGTGAGCAGCCCTTCACAAACTTGAAAAAAGCACTGCAGTGATACAGGTGGAAGGAATGGAGTTTACTACATTTTTCCTTTATGCATCTTGTTCGGCAGTGCTCTAAAAGCTGACATCTGTTACCTCAGGTAATTTCATAACCTTGATGTCCTGATTATTTCTGGAACAGATCTTTTACCCTGTTTTTCTTCTCACAACACTGTCAAGAATTGTACTCATCTGCTTTGTGCCTGAATTGATGCTGGATTATTCATTTTTTATCTTCTGTGAGGTTCATATTTTATCTCAGTCCATTCAAATGATTCATCTTCATGACTTTATGAAGTGCTGAGAGGTGATTCAGAACTGGGAGATCTGGGTTTCCCAATGAAGGAGCTGCTCTTACTTCAGAGTCTGATTCTGTCTTTAAGACTATAAGCTTGGGATGTAACTAGCGACGAGACAAATGCATTTTTTGATTAGGTGACAGTAACAAGAAGCAAAAAACTAACTATAAAATCAATCTTAAATAAATAATACATGCATTACTATTTCAAAACTACAGTTAGTAATTTTTTTCATACCATAAGAAAATTTTAAATGTTTGAATTATTATTATGATTCATAATTACTACTGAATTACAAACTCATCAACTTTCCCTTCTACACTTCTTAGTACTGGGGTTCAAATCTATCCATCTTCACTCCATCCTTCTACTCCAAATTGCTTGGGCATAAGCTTAATGGAGTGGACGGTTCAAGAAGTTTTCCCTTTGGTGCTCCAAAGGTCTTGGATCCACAGCTCCATTCCCAGCTACAGGTGTCCACAATCATACTTGCTGAAGAGTCAGCCTCATTTGTTATTTACATGATTTTTTATCTTGTTTACAATTTCTTCAGTTTCTGGGATGACTTTTTTCCCCTGTTCTCATCTCAACTACTATGTCCAAACTCCTTCCCAACATACATCTCACTAATTGCTTTTTTCCTCCTTAGTGGTATACTTGAACCTTAGTGGTTCAAATCAGTGCATGTGTAAAGCCTAAAAAATGTCCCTCAATGACTCCAAAGATTGTCATCTTTGGGTTTCAGCAGCTGTCCTTTGCTGCTGCTCAACAACTTTGATCTGATCCTGTGATAGAAGTCTGAACTTCTCAGCCATGTTTAAGATGTGGAGGGGAAGTGGTTAAAGGGATTAAATTGCTTTAGTTTTTTATCAGTCAGTTTATGTCAGCTGTCTCAAGATGAGTCTTATCTGAAAGGTTCCATGTTCCTCCACTAATCTCAGCCTTTGTTTGCTGCTGTAGGAAAGATGCCAGCTTAAAGCACTCCATCAGTTGCCTCAGACAACTCTTACCAGCATCTCCTAAAACAATTTACAAATACGTTTTCCTTCTCATTCCCATTATCTGGAAAGAATGTTTCCTTCTCTATTTTTCTCCATGCACTTTTGACCTCAGGAGGCAGATCCCTCTACAGCTACTCCCTATTGCTGCCTCTATGAGCCATGCAGCTTTGCTGGTCCATGGAGCTTAAAACCACATGAGACAATTCAGTTATGACATTTGCTTCCAGGGAACCTCACTTCATCCAAGTAATCTGAAATGGGAGACCTGAAATCAGCATTGACAAGTTAATTGATAATTTGTATTTACAATAAATATTCCATTTTCAGGTATCTCTTAACAGTTTTCTGATAGCACTTAATAGAAGCAAAATGTAAGCACACTTATATGGGTACCAGAAAACAGATAAGCTAAAAAGATGTTTTTAAAGTCCAAGCCCAGGAAACAGAAGATGCCATCTGTGAAACAATGTCCCCTCTAAATTGTCCTGAACCATGAACAGCTTTAATAATCTAAAATGCTCCCATTTTATGGCATGGACTGGAGCTATCACCTTACTTCACAGAAAATAATGAGTCTTCTCAGGTCACTAAGGTACACTATGGACACAGGCAGGAGAATACTGTCCATATATTTCCTGTGTGCATATTGATTTATCTATCTTTAGTACCTGATTACCAAACCATTAGCTGAAATCTATTCAGGAAAAAACTAAGATGTCTGATAACATAAAGTAACTGAAAGAGATAACAGGAATGATATAAATTCCCTTGTCTGAATTACCTCAGGCAACCAACTATATTAAGCTCTGGTAGTACCTGTGGTCACAACCACCCTTCACATGCATCTTTCAAAGTAGATTTCACTAGGATTAAGAGTAAGGAGAAACTCTTTGGGGAGTTTATTGATTCTCCTCAGTCAAATCAGTTCCTATTTTACTGATACACTTGTATCACATAAAGACTTTTTATCTTATTAAAAAAAATTATGTTTCCTGACCTTGCCCATTCTGTGGAGAGCTTGATTTGAACATCATTTCTCCTAACACAGGTAGTCTTCTGATTCTTTATTCCATGTTGACTCAACTAAGAATGTTACCATGGGCAAAACTCTATTTTGTCAATGTGGCAAGGAGATGCTGGTAAATGTTGTGTAAGCTGAATTATTTATGGTAAGGAGTACCTTTGGTCTTTCAGAAAAGGAACAGTATTGACAAACAGCTCTAGCAGTCCTAATATAAACAAGATTTATATTAGGATATAGCGCTGAGATTACTGCCAGCAGAAATTAGAGTCCATAAATATGTAGACTAATAAACAAATCTTATTGGAATTAAACTTCCATAGCATTAATCAAATTTTAAAAGGCATGTTAAGGGTGAGTGATGTTAACTTTAGAGTGAGATTATAAAAGAGAAGACCACAGGCTGTTACGTAAAGAAGTAAATAGTTTGAAACCACAAAACAAAATACCTAAATTAAACAATATATTACTGTATAATATTGTATATGCTTACACTTCTCCATAAATTGCTTGTTATTTAAATTTGTGTTCATAAAATTGAACAATTAAAAATTCTGTTAATAAGACATATATGTGAATCAATAACTTTTGTGAAATCTTTCCTGATCTGTAATAACACTGATGTCCATTAACATCTTACTGAAATTTCCATGCCATTTGACACCAGATGCTCAGGCAGGGATGCATTTAGAACTGTAGCCAACAGGCCTACCAGGCCCATGATGTGTTTCCACTGCAGCAAAAACAAGGAATATGTCTTTGGGATTGACTTATTATAGTTCATTCAGAGTTATATGCAGGAACTACAGTGAATTTAATGAAAATTGCCCAACAAAAAAAAAAATATATAGAAACTGCAATAAGTTTATATTCTTACTTCACAGGAAAGAGAGAAACATGAGAAGGATGAAAAAGTGGATTTTTTCTGGTATGTTTTACTTCTGAATGTTTACACAAATCCGAATAAAAGTAATTTTTTTCCTAGAGGGATGATTTTCTGTGTGATCACTAATTCTCTGTGCTGATTTACAGGACAGAACATGTCAATCCAATCAGCAAGTCACTTTGGTGTGTGTGCACTCTACAAGCTGTCTGTGAAGTGCTGCCTGTTCCACTGGATTTAAAAGGCAGAGCAGCTTCAGGAGTTTTTATCTCTGCATGACTGCTGGCTAGGGATTTGAACAGAAAAGAAAACTGCAAGAGGAAATTGGTTTGGACAAGAAGAGCTTCTGTACATAATTCTTATTAATTTGGAGATGAAATGCAGTCTCTTAGAAACAAAAAAAAAGTGTGATGGCTTACTCAATATGGTTATTGGTATGGGATTCAGACCCATTTTCTAAGGATTAGAACTGACTTCCCAGCATTGCCTATTTACTGAGAACAGAATTACTGGAATTCTTCCTTTTAGAGACAAGGCACATAAAGAACAAAAGGAATCTCAGAAGAGTGAAGCTCTGGGTTTCCCAGTACACAGAAGACATGCATGAGAGCTCCAAGGGGGTCGAGTGGCTCCATTTCAATGTTGTGGAACCTTTACTTTGAATGGGGTTTTGGTCAGGAAATTTAAACTTCATATTGAAGGAAAGAGGGTACAAGGTACTGACATTTACATTTGGTACAGGACATATGATTTTACTTAAGTAAAAATAACTGCTAAAAAACCACCAAAATAAAATTTGTACTCTGGGACGGTGTTCAAAGTTTTTGTTTCTTTCTCTTCTCAGTTAATAAATCACAGTATGTGTTTGCCTCCATATCTCAATAAAAACTCATGGTTTCTAAACTCAGGGTGCAGAAAGGTCTCATTGCCAATTTCCGTGTCAGAGGAAAGCAAGAAATCTTTATATGTTATAGACTTTGGGACAATGTTTCTATACCATTTATGTATATTTACTCTTGACTTCTTTGGTCCAGCTTGTCAGCAGCTTTTGCAGGTTGCTGGGTGAGAACGCTTTCCAAGACTTTGATTCTATAATTTAATACTGCAAGATGTTTTCCTTTAAAAATGAAAATTTCCTTTCTCCTTTTTTTTTATTTTGCATTTTCTTCCTCAGTAATTTTAAATATATTTATGAATAGCAAGAATTAGCATAGTATTCAAATATGTTTCCTTTGCCTGGTCATAAAGATATTAGTTTTAAATTAAAATACTTCCTTTTGACTGTATACTGTTAATCTTAGTCTTATGGTGATTCACTTATTTAAGTGCAATTAGCTACTACCCAAATGCAAAGGTCATAAAAGAATGGAAGCATAACTTTAGCAGACAATACAGGAAAGCAATAAGTATCCCATTTCTGGACTTGGCGGGTATCTAATTTTAAATGTACATGGCTTCACCACCAAGAAAGCCATGCAGTCCAGTCTTATTTAGTACAAAACTTTATTTACTTTCATAGTATTTTCTGAATTTTTGCGAAATAAAGAGATTCAAGAACAGAAATTTTGATGAAATTACTTACAAATTGAAAGAACAAAAAAGATAAGCCAGAGAGGTGAAGAGGAAATCACTGCAAAGTCTGATTCATATGGCAGGGATAATATAGATTTAATGATATTTGGGGCATAGCTAGGTGCAGCTCCTCAGGATTATATGGCTGCTTTTGATTATACTAATTTTACTGTGCTGTTTACAGATCTACATTTCCAATAGTGCAGTTCCATTCACTCAGAGAAAACTGCTAAAGAAAATTAAAAAATATATACTAAATACAGACCTACTGATTTTGAACACAGGCAAGTAATTTATGTGATCTGGTTAGAAAGCAATCTGATAACTCCAGAAAATAAAAGAAATCGGTAGCTTATTGATAAATGTATAAATTGCCTCTTTTTTAAATTTCAGTTATAAATTTTTAATCTAGTGTAATTAAAGGGAATACATGACTCATCTAAGATTGCTAGATTAGCAATATTCTAAATATTACAAGTTTAATGTTATGAATTTTTTCACAGTTAATGTGTTTGATGTTGACCTAAATTCTCATGAGTGATAGTAAGCAAATTTTATGATGACCAAAAAAATGTTCAGAAGGAATAAGAATCTATAGCTTCTGTAAAGAAACACAACATAAACTGACATAAATGTTTGACTAAGAAAATAATGTAAAAATACCATGAAAATAAGCAAAAAAATGCTTATCTAAAGAACATTGGGTAGAAACTGAAACCCTTTTTTGGAGAGGTTAGATTCTGCAAAAGTTTGAGTATTTGCTTACATTGAAACTATAAACTGTATAAAAGAAAAAGAAACTACTGTTCTTAGAAAGACACAATTCAGTCCTCACGTTTTGCAAGACATCTGACAGCAGCAAGCCATGGTCTCATACTTGCTCTGCACTCATGTTTTTTTAAATAGTCATATCCTCATATTTCTCTCTGGATATTCCTCTGTCAAGTACTTTTGGAACCATATTTTCTCAACTACTTCTAGGAGGTTGATAGACCAGGCTACTAGCTAAGGCAACCCAAACAGTATTTAAATCTTTCAGTCAGATTCTTCAAGTTTTTTCTAATACATGCTTTATTAAATTATTGATGATACAAAGGTTCAGTACAATAAAAATGCTTCAAAAATGTTCCCCTACTTGATTACTTGAGAAGAAGCAGATCAATCATTCCTGAAATTTGAAGCTTTTTTTTTTTTTTTAACCCTTATGGTTAAATGCTAACACTAATGCTACATATATTGAATACTGATTATTGTTTTAGGCACCAGACTCTAAATATGGCTAAACACTGGCCAGGAAAAGCAGGTCTTACTAGGCAGAGACACCTCCCAGCCTGCAGATGCTGCCAGTTTGCCTCTCAGCAGCTCTGGTGTATAACCACATCTGCTGCTGCCTTCAACCTTCCTTTCTCCCTCCTCTCAAGACTGACCACTTGTGATTTTGAGCCAGTAAAATCTTATCTCAAAGTATATAAAAAGTCACAGACACACATTCAGAGAAGCCTAACAGTAATAATCTCTGGTTTGGATAGGAAGTATTCCTCAGACTTGACAAATACATAGATATCTTCTATTCATCTGTCTACATATGATTTTTGCATCCTAACCCCTCAGCCATAAACTGTACAAGGTGATGGACAGGTCAACTTCCTGTCCATACGACAGCCTTTCTTCATTGAATCAGAGAATGCTTTGGGTTGGAAGGGACCTTACAGATCACCTGCTGCCTGCTGCCTCCTTTCCACACTGAGTCAGGGTACCTATCATTAGACCAGATTGCTCAGAACCTCCTGTGATGTGTAGTCCTTTTCATGAGCATGTGCCAAAAATCCAGATCAGATCTATTTCTTCATTACGATGGGAAAACTAGAAGAGAATTCTTCTAATCACATCCTCCTGTTAACTGTGCTCTGTAGCATTTTTCTTAGTCTTGCTATAACTTTGTCTTTTCCAAGTGCCTACCTGCTCCTCAGTCTGGCCTTCATTGTATGTGGAGGAAAGGTTTGACTTTCAGAAGAAAAAAAAAATCTAGAATCTGTAAAAATTTAAATTTCCCTATATGGATGGAAACCCTTCCTGAATTAGCAGCTCCAACAGAGGAACAACTGCAAAAGGGCTGCTAAACTTATTTCCGGTCACCTTTTTCTTCAAGTCTTATGATTAGCCAGTGACATTTCTTCATACAAGTAATGAGAAGGGACTCCATGAAAATCTGCTATCAGCAAGTAGATTATTTTGTCCTACAGCACAACATCTTCATTAGAAAGCACCTGGAATTGCCTACTACAATCAATGCTTGACCAATTGTGCTAGATAATGCTACCCATAGTTCCACCTTCCAAATTAATTTGAAAATATTTTGACCATCTGAAATTTCTGGGGCATATACACTATCTGCTTGATGTCACTCAGTTATCACTGAATGAAATGAATTTTCACATGTCTGAGAAAGAACTTCTCAACTGTTATCTTGGACTATCCAAAAACCCAGTGTCGGGAGAGGACAGCATCACACTGGTAGCTTTCAAATAGGTTATTGGCAAGGATCCAATGTGAAATATGCCAAACAGGTGAGAATTCAGATATCATGGTTTATTTGAGATTGTCACCTCAGAGCTACTGTTTTCTTCACAGCATAGTTGCTAGCATGTAGAAGCAGGGATGTCCCCATTTTTATTTGAAAATTCATAGTGAAGTTCTATACTGGTTTGAGATGAAAGCTATTGGAAGAGAAATAAGATTAATTTCAAAGCTATGTGGAGGACCATAGGCAGTTACTTCTCTATGGATGTTATCTGTCTTTCTCATGGCTTTCACAGCAGGGATCAATGCTTTTGAGCATTTCTTCCATTTCACTGAAAAATTACAGATGTTTTCCAACTGAAAAATGTGGCAATTTGCTGAAAAATGTAGTGATGAAGACAAGTTAACCAGGAAGATAAAAAGAAACAGACAGGGCCTTCTTGAATAGTAAAGCGTGGTTCAAGACCCATTTTTGAGTTTCTAGCCTTGCTTCCAGTGAGCTCATAAGTCTCAGTATATGCAGGAGCTATTGAATATCTGTCAGGTTCACTACTCTTACCTACACCTTCCAGGATTACCTCCAGGGGGAATTACTTCTAATTTGGAAACATCTGCTGTAGAGGTTTGTACAGAAAAACTTGACACAAGCTTACCCTCAAAATCCATATATTAAAAAAAAATCTCCAACTGAAAAGTACTTGTCAGCATTTTGTCTTAGCAGTACAGTAATCCTTAATTTAACAAGTCTCCATTTATTTGGGAGAAGTTTTTGCATGTAGAAAATTAGGAAAAAGCACTCACGAAAAATGAGAGGCATATTCCTACCTAATATCCCTACTTCTCACAATTAATCATGTTAATAGACTGGAGAAAAAGGTTGACAGTAGCAAAACACTGTGAAAATGGTATGCTGTTGGACAAACCTACTTTATTCTTATGAAAATGAAGATATTAAATTGTGGAAGACAGCTTTTTCGATTATTTAATTTTCCATCATTTTTACTAAATATTGCATTTTATATCTGAAGAAACAATGAGAAAAAAACTCTTTCTGAAGCAATTAATATAAGAAAGAATCTTTTTGAGTCCTGGATTTTTATGTCGCTGAAAAAAAATTCTTTCAGCTGTCTTAGCATTAATATTTTACAAATAAAATTTAAAAAATGAAAAGCTCTGTTCCAAAAATGTCAAATAGAATATTTAATGAGTCACAAAATACTTCCTATACTTTTAAATGTAGTTTTCATCAACCAGCATATTTTCACAAATATCTCTCTGTGAGCTTCTTATTCTTTGTCAAAAAGTGATGGACTGGAAAAGATCTGACCATATCCAGAGAGACAGATTTATAATGAAAGCATGCAATATTTTGCAACAGCCTCAAAAATCTTGCTTTAAAATTTATTTAAGCTGTATTAAATTATGAATTCCATTCCCAATGGATAGTGCAGACTGAAAAACCACAAACAAAAGGGAAACAAATTATTTGTTCCATCAAAATCATGTTTTATTCATCTTTTATTAATTACCCACAATACAGAGTAGACATTAAATTTGTAGATGTGTAGAACCACATAGAAATGTGTTCCTTAATGTTTCTTTACATATAGAACTTTCCCACATCCAGTACTTTTATTAGTTTTTGCTAATTATGAGGGGTTTGTTACTTTAATATTTAACACCTACAAGGTTGCAAATAAATAAACACCAGAAATTCCAGAGAAATAGTAAAGTTTTCTGCTTTGTCTTTCAAATTATATCTTCCTTTGGGCAATTTTTTTTATTTGTTGATGTTTATGAACACATGTATGCAAGTTTATCTGGAACAGAGTAAACATAGGTTAGAGCTCTTCCATATCCAACAGCATCAAAAACAAAATAAGCTAACAACAGTAATAATCATAAATATTTCAAGGAGCTCAATTCTAGAACAAGGCTCATCATAGCCCTCATATGAATGAAATAACTTAGTTTTTAAAACATTTCTCTTTCTAAAGAAGATGGATCAGAAGGATCTGAAAGTTCAATCTTCCAGCAGATTGCCAGTGTGCACAAAGATTTTCAAAACTGAGTTTTCTACCTCCTGGTATTCTCAGAGTCGGTGTTCAGTGCAGGCACTTCAGATCAAGCAAGCACACCCAAGCTAGTTTTAGAGTGAGTAGTAAGTGCTCTGGCTGCTAGCATGGATCTGCTGCAGATCAGAGATGAGCTCAGACTAAGCAACGTGTTGCTATGGCTACACTGATGGCAATACCCAACCTGGTAAGTGTAAATCTAACATGTGTCTCCTGCTATGAGACAAAGCCTCGGTGACTGCCCTGGAGCCATGCCTGAATACCCACTCTGTAGGAATTCAATTTTGCAGAGCCATTGCGATGCGATTCAGAAGCAATGGTCCCATATGTACTCCTAGGAGTATCATTCCCTGATTTCATCAAGGCAGTGTGTGGGTACATGGTGGGTCAAATATATTTGGGTTGTTTTCTCAGCAGTTTAATAAGAGAAAACGAGATTCTTCATGACTACTCTTTTTAGCTGTCTTGAGCCTCAGAGTATAACTGATTAATGGCTATGCCATCCAGCCTCCTGATTTCGGATATAATAACAAAACTACACAGTGCTCTCCATGGCTCTCAACACCTGCAGGGAAAATTGAGGCTGTTGTCTGCCATTTTCCAGCCAAACAAGTAAAAAGTTATTTTAGTAGGAGTGAAAGAGCCCAGGGAAAATCCTGATTTTCTCTTTCCTTCTTAAAGGAAAAAAATAAGTTTTGTAAAGTACATCATCTGCCTCTGCTCCACTGTGGAAATTGCTTAGCAAGCCCATTTCATCCACAGCTTTAAGCTGTTATTCATAAACATCTTAACAGGTGTGAACTGTCCACTTGAAAACACACACACTGATTTCTGTGTAGAAAATTAAAATCCCTTGAGAGATGCACATATGGAAATCTTTGGGCCAAGCCCTAAATATGCTAATCCTCATGCTAAGATCACTATATATGACTAATGAAGTATTAAGATGGTTTGAGTACATTAAAGCGTATCTTTTCAATCCTTTCACTTACATTAAGTCCACAAAACTATGGTTGGCAAACTGAAAAACTCAGTAATCAAGTACTGGCTAGCAACTAGAGGCAGTTTAAACCTTTATTATTTTTTCTTCTTACTTTTTGATTTTTTTATTAGTTGTGGGGTTTTTTGTTAACTTTTGTGTGCAAAAAAAAAAAAAAAGTCACAATGGGTTTTTTCCATTTAGGATACTCAATGAAGACATCAGTTTGCAAGCATTAATTTAAATGGGTAGCAATTACTTTATCTAGAGTCCCCTCTACTTTCCTAATGAAAGAGAAAAATAATTTGCAGTGTAAAATATTAAGACATGTATTTAACTTATTTCTTTTCAAATTATCTCTATAAAGACTTATAGGAAAGAAGCATCAATTTAATAGTCTTTTTTTAGACTGTTAAATAGGATAATGGCTATCCTTCCAAAAGAATAGAACAGAAATTACTTGGAGCTTTCTGAAGGAGTAATTTCTTTTTCAGTCCCAGTTCCCTGAAAACAGAAAAGAACAAAAAATACCCATAAGGAAGGAGAAATATGCTTTTCATGGTGCTTACTTCACTTGCAGTTTATCTGTTAAAAAGAAAAAAAAAAGAAAAAAAAAAAAAAAAAAAAAAAAAAACACAAAATTTTTAATTTTTAAAAAATCTGCAAATTTAAACCAGGATAATGTTGTGGTTGATTTGGAGTTTGGCCTTTTTTTGTTCTGTGACCTGTTTTAAAATTCCTTTTATCTATCATTATGATTACAGATTCACAGAAATGTTATAACAGTTTAAATCTTGCCTGGGTAAGCCTTATTAACACAAGTTTAAAAACCCAGCAAGATGGGGGAGACAAAATAAGGAGGGGAAGTAAATACATACAAAAAGAAGAGTGTCAGCACAAATCAGTGCCTTATATTAATATTGTATTCAGGATTTGGTTTTGAATTGTATGTAGCAATTAAATGTAGAAATAGTTATTTTCCCTTTAAAAATAATTAATCTCAAAACCAAACAAGCCTTTTACTTGAGGGATCCAACTACTAGATTAAGCACATTCTTCCCCTGTCAAGAAGAACTGTTACATATTTAAGTTTGTGCTTTACCTGATCCTGGCAAAAGCCTTCATTTTATCAACCCTGCATCATAGATAAGTCCTTCATATTTGACAACTGATGCAAATTTTTTCAGAGTGTCTCCTGTCAGAGTTTTTTTCTATTTCAATAAACGAATACTTACTGATGTAGAGAATCTTGGAACTCTCACACCCTAATTAAATGGTTCACATTATCTGTCAGCTACCTGTCCACCAAGATGCACTATTTGTCTCTTTTTTTCTGGCTCAAGAGATATTTAACACAAATTACAGATATCTCTAAAATGAAAGATCCTGATTCTACTCACCCATGATGAGATTACACTTCAGGAATGTAAAATACCTGGTTTCAAAGGGACACTGGATTATTAAACTTGGTCCGCTATTTCCAAGATTGGTATAATTCATGACAATGAACATTCCATAACTTAGAAAGCATTGTCTCTGTCATCTTAAGAAAACAAACCTTACAAATCTTTCTTTCTGAACTCAGATAAGAGTTTTCATTAAATATTCTGATTTCAGTAAATAATTCCTTTCTAACCTGAAGTCAGAGCAAGTTTTGTGATTCGTTTTAATGGCATCTGATTTACAGATTCAGTCAAGTGATATTTTAGGATCAGTTATGCAATCTCACAGCTGCAGCAGTGTATTCCTGTAAATATGTGATAGAAGTTCTGATGTGCATTACTGATTATCTGTCTTCACCACCTCCAGCAAAAACTTCAAAAATTTACTCTTTATTAATCAAGCTACATTTCTGTAGCTTCAGGAATATACCACTTCAATTTCTAGGAAGGTCCAGTTTATTTTCTTATCAAGTGGTATTTTCAAAACAAGATAAAAAACCTGGAACCTAAAAATAAAAAGCTCAAATCCTGTCTGTTTCAAATTTTGTGGTTTTAAAATAATATTTGGCAACAGGATGAGCTGGATTCTGATAACCTTGAGTGACCTAAAACAAAATCAGCTTGCATTTGGGAACCTGTTTGTGGGATTCCTTTGGCAGCTCTGAAGAGAGAAAATTATGATAAAATATTGGAATAATATTGAGTTTTTAGGAGCAGAAGAATATGCATATTATTTTGGGGGGATAAAGAATAAAGACCAGTTGTAAGTATTGGAGAAAGAATATGTGAGAAAGCAGAATGAATGGATAGACGACTGACAGGCATGAATGAACAGCATTTCAGATTGAAAAAGAAAACTTCATATGAAAGAAAAATCTCACTTTGCTTTATTCACATGTTTAATGCATCATTCATTGCTTTGCTATAAACAGTATAGAAAAGCAAGTGGCATAAAGTATCAAATATTCCAAATCACTTTTATTTTTGAAATATAAATTGATGATAAAGAAATGCTTTCCATAATGTATCTCCAAAGCAGTGGTGCTATGAAGAAGATCCTGCAAAACTGAAGATATAAGTGGTAATCCCAGGGGTTTTCTTCTGTCTGCATGAATATTGACTTTTTATTTCCATTTTACAAATTAAAGGTATTTTGGGAAATGTGGTATAGGAAGGATGGTCATTAGAAGATTTGTGACCATACGGCTGTAAAAGACTTGTGTCTATGTGGGGTCGTAAAGTTTGAGTTTAGAGGAGAAGGGAATTAGGCTGGGATGAGTTGTAAGGGAATGTGAGAAGCTTTTAAGCTATTTGATCAGAATATGTATCCAGAATGATCTTGGCGATTAAAGTGCAAAGTTTTTCTTATGGGAAATAATTTATTTGCTCTTTCCAAAAAAGTTAGTAGAGCACCTCTGTTAGTACTCCTACCCCAAGCAAAAAGCAAAATTACCTTCAGGAAAGCCAAGTACTTTTGAATTCTTTCAAATTAACTTTTGAATGAATATATCCTTAAAATGCCAAATTAAGAAAATTAAAGATTGGATTAAGCAGAGAATGTTGAAAGATGTTCACAGGTCTAACGGCAATAATAAGGACTGCTATGCTCTGAGGAAACAATTCCTTACCTTGGGGGAGATAAACATGATGCTTCAGGTGGACAGCAGCAGGTTTTAGTGATCTAAAAGAGAAGTATTTTTATATGAATTACATTGGAGCCTTTGCTTCCTTTTTTAATCCTAGAGGAGGGCTGATTGTATGTTCTGACTAAAAAAGCCCATCAAAAGATGAGACATTTTTCAGAAGGAAAGCTGAAACAAGGATTACCACATTAAAAAAGCTAAGTCATCTGAAGTTGGAAAACAGTGGGGAATTAATGAACATATAAAGCAGCAATTCCAGAATGTTTCTGTAAGAACCTGTTGAACACCCACTGAGAGCTGTAGCACAATTACTTGTATTCCCAAGACAGACCTTGAAAAACTTGAAGGCATCTCTGAAATCTGTCTCATTATCCATTATTTTCAGACATAGGACCGGATTTGCAAATTATACAGAAAATAACAGCTTTAATGAATCCTGGGAGGAACTGCTTTAACTAAGTGCACGCAGCATGAGCAAAAGCCAGGAGTTGGAAACCACTGTGCAGCAGGAAAACAATGATATAGTTGCCATCATGAGAACTTTAGCTGACTTACAAAATTTCTGCAATTGATGGCTATAAATTCTCCATAAGGGTAGGCAAGAAAGGAGGGTCTTGATTGTCTGGATCTGGGTGGTGGTGATGATATGGTTGAGTGTTCATGAGTAAAAATGAGGGGGAAAGCCAACAAGATAGGAATCATGGTGGGAATCTGTTACAAATGACTCCATCAGGATGAAGAGGCAGACAAAATATTCTAAAAGCAGCTGGGAGTAGTCTCACATTCATTAGCTCTTGTTCTTTTGGGGTACTTCAGTTTGCCGAGATACCTGCTGCAAATGCAATACAGTAGAGAGGAAAGAGTCGAGAAGATTTCTGCAGTGTCAGAAAGAGATTTTCTGGCACAGCTGTTGATTGTTACCCACTGAATTTGTACTTTTCAAACAATCAACAATTGTACTTTTTTATGTACAACAATTTGTACTTTTTTATGGGTTGGAGGCCAACTTGGGCACGGTATGATAGATTTTGATGTCAGAGAAGCAACGAGTGGGGATCAACAGAACTGTTACCTTGAAATTCCAGAGGGCAGCCTTTGACCTTTTTAGGAGACTGTCTGACAGGGCCCTTGAGAGATATTTCTGAAGGGCAAAGGCATCCAAGAAAGCTGGACATTCTTCAAAAAAGGAACTCTTAAAAGTGCATCCAGGCCATCCTCATGTACCAAAAGTCAAACAAGTGGGGAAGACCACTGGCCAGGCTGAAAGGAGAATTTGGCTGGAATTCAAGAAAACAGAGAGAATTTATGGCCTTTGGAAGAAGCAGTAGGCAATTCAGGAGGACTACAAGGATATTGTGAGGTTATGCAAGGAGAAAATTAGAAAGGCCAAAGCCCAACTATAACTTAATCTGGCTGCTGCCTTAAGAGAAAATAAAGAATGCTTCTATAAATTCATTAGCAATGAAAGGAGGGCAAAGGAATAACTCCATCTTTTATTGGATGAGGGAGAAAGGATGAGAAGAAGACATACTTAATGCCATCTTTGATCAGTTTTTATTGGACAGACCAACTATTCTCAGGATACCCAGTCCCTGAGCTGAAAGGCGGTGACAGGGAGCAGAGTGAAGTCTTGACAATCCAAGTGGAAATGGTCAGTTACCTGCTACACCACTGAGAGGCACAAGTATATGAGGCTGAATGGGATTCACTCAAGAGAACTGAGGTAGCTGGAAGTATTCACTGAGCCACTCTCCATCCTTTTTCAGCAGTTCTGGATGACCAGGGATGTGCCAGCTGACTGGAGATTAGCTAAAGTGACAACTTGCTGGTGTGGCTGGACACAAGTGGTGTTTCCCTGGGCTTATCATTGGGTGAGCTCTGTCTAATATCTTTATCAACGATCTGGATGAGAGGATTGAGTCCACACTCAGTCAGTTTGCAGACAACTCCGTGTTTGGTAGGAGAGTAAGTTTGATGAAAGCTCTGCAGAGGCTTCTGGACAGGATGGGTTGATGGCACAAGGCCAGTTGTACCACACTGTAAAAGGCAAAGCTCTGGATCTTGCATATGAGTCTCAAGAACCTCAGGGAGCTCCACAGGCTGGGGCAGAGTGTCTGGAAAGCTGCCGGAGAGAGAAGGATCGGGGCTTGCTGGTCAACAGCATCTGAACATGAGCCAGAGTGTGCCCAAGGGCCAAGAAAGTCAATGGCATCCTGGACTGTATCAGAAACAGTATGGCCAGCAGGTTTTGGGAAAGGGTCATCTTCCTCTATTCGGCACTGGTGAGGCTACACCTTGAATCCTGTGTTCAGTTCTGGTTCCCTCACTACAAGAAAGGCATTAGGGCACTTGAGTGTGTCCAGGGAATGGCATTAGAGATGGTGAAGGGTCTGGAGCACAAATCCTGTGAGGAGTGACTGAGGGAGCTGTGGTTGTTTAGCCTGGAGAAAAGGATGCTTAGGCAAAATCTATGGGAAATCGATAGCCAAGCCAACTTGCTGCAGGAAGTGTATTTGTCAGTGATGAAGGTAAAAAAAAAAAACAGGGGTAAGAAGCTAACTGAGCTGTGAGAGTGTAAAGAAAAATTAGTATAATTAACATGCTTTTGTTAGTTTTTGTTTCTGCAGGTTATGAACTTGAACTTCAAATTTACAGGTGATTATGTGTTTCCAGTGTTGTATCTCCTGGGCAGGGGCAGACTCAAATTGTCATTCTTCAAATTACTCTCTAGGATCTGTATTTCAGTGGACAGTTGTCAAATAACACCTTCATACACATACAGGGGTAAATAGCTGTGATTTTTTTTTTCATTTAATAATCTTTAAAACAACTGATATAGATTAAATTGATATGTAGCACCTCCAGAAACATAAACAAGGGCCACTTGCAGGAACAGCAGGAATATGTTATCTGTAATTACCTCACTCGAACAGTAAATCTGAAAGGTAATGTTGGCAAAAAGAGTCCTGCAAGGGAGGTTATGGTCTATGCGTGGTGTTGCTTATGGGGTTAGAAAGATGTCAGGGATTACTGGGAGTTTTAAATCAGGGAAAAAGTGGTGAATGATTTTGAACCTCAGGGATAACTTTTCTCTCATTAAACTCACAGGTGCAAAAATTTATTCTTGTCTCAATAAATGCAAAGTAGTCAAAAAAAAGTAGTAATCTGAATTATATAAATAACAGTGATTGCAAGAGACTGTCAAAGTTTTGAAGGGACATGTCCCTTTGATGAATGTTTCTTAAACTTTCTTGATCTAAACCACCTATTTTTACCACTAAAATAAAAAGTTATGCTGAAGTGCTGAAGTTCCTACACCCTGTTGCCTGACTGGTGTGATGCACAACTGTATCATCACAAACAAGTACTTATTTTCCAGAAAAAAATAGTCTTACTGAAGGTAAAAATGGCCCAGCTCTCAGAATGAAAATCTGTGGGATACCTCTATGGCTTCAAAGGTTGTTTGACACAAACTAGCTGTTCTAATAAGAAAAGTACTCTGACCTTTTGAGTAAGATAGTGCATCCAGATTGCAGAGAACAGGATAGCTAAACAAAACTGTCAAGCATTGTCCTCAGAAATTTGATCTATTTTGTTTCTTTACATGACATGATGCTCGTTTTTTTAACTCTTAAGAGGCAAACATAGAGAAATTTACAGCTGGATGGTTTGCCACAAGCTAAAGCAATGGCTTATGTTGATAGGGACATATGGTGTGAGGCTTTTGGTTGGTTTTTTGGGTTTTTTTTGTTTTATCTGGGATCATGATACTTGATTACACATAAATACTTTAAATGAGTCTGCTAAATAAGAGGCAGAGTAAAACATTAACTTCAGATTTGTCTAAAAAATGACATTTTTTCCCCCAAATTCTCAGAATTATCCAGACCTGCCTTCCAGTTTCAGGGAGGCAGAGTATTAATTTGGGCAAATTCATGTCAATTAACATTGACTTTTCTGATATTTCTCATTAAGGATTGCTATTTCACTTGAGACTGAAACGATTCATTGGAGGTGTCTTGCTTTTAAAATCTCCCTCCAAACCCATGCATTTATTCCTGCAACCTTAAGAATTCCTGACCTAAGTATCCTAAGATACTCCTTTAGGTGGCTGAAAAGTGGCATCCTAGAAGCAAAGTTTTGAAAAAAATTGCATTCTTCATTAATACATTAAATGACAAAACTGAGGTGTATTGTTTTGTTTTGTTTTGGTTTGGTTTTTTTTCTTTTTTTCTTTTTCTTTATGCATTAGGAGGATGGAAAATGTAAAGGAATTGAATCAATTAGTTCTAAGCTGTATTTAAAGACAAACTGAAAAAATAAATTAAAGAAAAAAAAATGCATTACTTTTGCCAGAAGCAGTGTTATACCTCATGGAAAATTACAAATATAAACAGGGTTCCAACTCTGACACCTCTGAATATATCATAGAAAGAGATTCCTGTAGATTTAAGTAAGTTCAGAATCTGTTTTCTCATCATGTTGGATCCATTGTTTTTGAAGACAACAATGTAATAGGGTATGAACTATTATTAATTAGAATGGTACATGTTGCCTTCTATAGTATTTTATGTAATATGAAGTTCATTTTGTTGAAATAGATGCATACAAGATTTTATTCTGTTATACCTTCTCTGAAGTCAATGAATTTCCTTCAGCTCAGAACTAGGGTTTTGTAAAATAGCTTTCATTAAAAGATATGGTGTCTTGTATTTCCTCTTGTCTTATACAGTGTATTGAGATTTCCATTTTGTCTTGCTCGGTCTTTTCTTTTCTCTGACCTGGGTTCTGTTCAGATAAACCTGTTTTCTCTTTTAAAATTCAGTAGCAGTCTGGATTTATTACTCCTGCATGTCTGATACTCATTTTCACTTTTTACTTATGCATCTTTCTCAGTACAAAAATCTATCTTTATTTCCTCTCAACAAATGTCAATTTTCAGATGACCTGGTACTAATCTAAAATCTTTGCTTAGAAATTGAATGTATCTCATCGTCAAGGCAAGCCGCCCAAATATATTTGAAATCAAAATCAGCTGAGAATCCTTTCTAACCATTTCAGCTTCTTGCTTGCTTATATATATATATTTATATATATAGTATGTTTATACTTCTGTTAATGCATAATGGTGTTGTATACTTACATATTTCCCTTCTCAAGAACTGAAACAAGAATTCCAATCTTCATCTTTCTCATGGACCAATACCTGCTGTCCCAGTACTGAATTTCTTAAAACCTTATACATTGTGTCTTATACGTGGCCACTGTTTTCACTTAGCTCATCCATCAGAGTTCTTTACTTTCTTTTTGAATATCTTTTAATGCATATGCCCTCTCAGTTGAGCATTATTTGCACTATATATGAATAGCAAAAATTTTCTTCAGTATTGAGATGAGTAAACACTAACTCATTTCTTTGCCTTGCATTCTTATACCTAACATTTAACCATGTTTGGCTTCTCTTTAGCTAAAATGCACTGGTATTGTCCCACCTTTTCTGGAATACAGGGGTTTTTCATGCAATATGTGAAGCATATGATGCTCTAGAAGAAGATAAATACGAATATATGTGGAGTTGCAGTGACTTGATTAATATTGCATCAACATTTTGTTTACTAAATAATGTACTTATTGCTCCTTTAAGAATATTTTCAGGATAATAATTTTTACATTGCAGACATATTTTTAGGACTAAAACTTGTATTAAAAGAGAGTAAATACAGCCACAGGATAGAAATGTGTCATCTATGTACCATATTGCCCAAAAATAGCTCCTGACTTCCACTGAATTCAAAGCTGATAAATCCAACATGAAGACTTCTTATTCCTAATTGTTCTAAAATATTTTAAAAGTTGAATTAACTTGAGAAATTTATAGGAAAAAAAAAAAGGAAAATTGTCCTCTTCAAGAAGAGGAATGATTTTAAATGAGATGATATTGCATCTGCTTACCTGACTAGGCTCCTGCTCTACCATGAGTCTAATCCTATTTCAACACTTCATGTCGATGTGATATTGTGATTTCTCACCTGCTTTCTAGTTTATACAACATCTAAATACGTTATTATGAATGTATGCCGTGTTCTAATATTTATTGTTACAGCCTTGGCCAAAAATAGATTACTGTACTTGGGTTTATTAAACTCTCTCAAACATTAAAAAATATTATTTGCATTAGAAAAGTCTGCCTAATGAGCAGGAGTACACTACTGCTGAAGTCAATCACATGAACATTTTTAATAAATAGATTAGGAAATTAGTTCAACTCCCACGTGTGGAGTTTTTTTCATTCAAAAATACATTACTAGCATTTATAAATCATACAAGAAATAATAATTACACTTGAAAATGTAGGAAAATCCCTAGACTTGTTTGACAGTAGAAAAGGAATAAAAATTACAGTAAATAAATATTTAAATAATAATTACTACCATTTAGAAATTGACATTTAGCAATTGCTATATAATGACCAAATTGAAAAGATTGTGCTTTCTTATATATATACACGTTTTCATAAATCTGTCATTTATTTGTGGTTAATGACCAATTGCAGGCAATTCTGAATGCAGAAAATATTCCATTAAGCTATAAATTCATTAAAGTCCCTGTACATAAGATTACATAATATAAGAAATATTTGAAACACTCCATAATTAAAGCTTCTACCATGCAATAACCTGGCTGCGTGTTTGACAGGTTTTTTACATACATTAAAGTTAAGAGCACTGTAAAATGTTGTGTAAATAACAAATTCATTTCTAATGTCTTGGATTTAGGTCATTCAGATAGAAAGGATCATGACTGCAATAAATTTATATTCTAATCCTTGAGTTCAGTGCCTTCTTGTTATTTTGAAGGGCAAGGGTCATAAAGATTTTCACTGTCTACTAAATCATCAGGAATTTACGGAATTAACTATATACAGACATTATTGGTAGTGTTACAGAAGTGTTATACGTACTGGCCAAGTACAGAAAAATGGTTTCTTCTGGTGTGATTTCTTTTGGGATTCTCTATCCCAATGCTCTTAAGCCTGGATGGTCAAAAACTTTTTCTGCTTTGTGCATTTAAACAGTTCTGAGAAGCACAGCTCACTCTGCAAATGGCATTGGCTCATCTGACTGGGATAGACCACAGGAGCCATGGCAGGATGATGTCTATTCTCTGTTTCTGGCTCAGTCAGCTTTAAGAGCAGCTTTAGTGGAGACCAAAGGTGCCAAGCCTCCCTGCTGAAACACACAGGAAAACCTCACTGATTCTTCCCATTCATTGAGCAGCTAGGCAAAAGAGAGTTGCAGAGTTGATTTTTATTCTTGCTTTTTTTCCTCTTATTTCCTCAAGGAAAATTGGCTGCAAAATAATCACTTTACAATTCAATGCATTAATTCTAGGAAATAAGGAGTTGAAAAACTTACAGCTCCCTCCAGCAGGCTTTCTCTAAGCTGAGTTTGCACTTGCAATGATAACTCAGCTTTCTTCCTGACCTTATTTTTCTGAAGCTTTCGTTATTGGGTAGCCAATGCCTTATGATAATTTGAGACAAATATGCAACCTTTCTAATACTGCTGAATCTTCATTATTCCATTTCAACATTTTAGGTAATCTTTTTGGAAGAGCTTTGTGTCATTCTCACAAAAGATGAAAGTGACAAAACACCAGAACTATTATAGTGAAATTATAGGGTTAAATGACCTGACATCAGCATTTAGCTCCATTGTACCAGCAGATTCTGGTTCAAAAAGTCCTGCATCAACCTACTTGGTCACTGCATATTCCTGGACCATGGGAGTTTTTTAAGTCATAGCTAAGTCAAGGAAAATGATCAGTCTGAAATTGAAATATACAATATAATACATATTCTTCCCTCTACTTATCTCTCAGAAGTAATAAGACCATTAGACAAAACACTGTAATAGAACAAGTGAGTTTTAGGTTCATTGACTGAATTCATTTAGCAGCTGGACAATAGCAGGGGGATACAGCATAGATAGAAAGTTCAGATAAAATTCCTATATTATAAGTACTGTCATACATTTCTTCTTAACATTTTTTTCTTCATTATACATTTTGATAGAATATTTCCATGACACTTTCCTTTATAAACAGTTCTTTATATTGGCAAGTGATGGGAAAAAATACTACTTGAAAAAATGTTATGTAGTTTTATTTTAATATAACATTTAAATTTGACTTTTTAATTACTCTGCACTGTTTACATGAATAAAGTAATTCAAAAGACATGAGAACTCTAAAGTGGTGTTTTGAAATCAAATGCAATATATCTATATAATCTTTATTCTAAAATATAGTGATTTATTTATTCTAAAAGTTAATACACAATTCAACTATTTTCTAAATTTTCAGTATACATATGTGGGTATTTGTATGGTACAATCTTTCCCTTTATTCTTCTTATTAAATCAAAGCAGGCACCGGGAAAAATGAAACTAGGGAATGGTTATTATTCAAACACATATGATCTATTTTTCTTTTCTTTAAAATCTGAGTCTATTTGATCATGGTGAAAACATTCTAAACTGTTATGGAATAGAGACTGCTCAAAGAGGTATCAGATTGATTTTGAAAATCAGGAAATTTTAAGGTAATAAACTTTAACCAAGATAGTGCTTTTTATTTAAGTCTTTCCAAAGTGTTTGAAGGCTCTTTTAAGTGCACGAAGAAGGCCTCCTAATTTTTAGTGCATCTTATTGATGCTAATATTGGAATTTGGTTGTCTTCATCAATATCTGCTGTCTTTTACACCTAGTTGAGAAGACTTAGTGATTTCTAAGGCAGAAACGAATTGTTGCTTCAGGATATCCTTTGAGGTTTTGTGTGGCTGTTCATTCATAACTATGTACTTTCTCAAGCAAAGATTTTGTAAGGTCTTAAGTTAAAGACTTCTATCCCAGTTAAATGCTGTGGGCATAGAATAAAAAAAAAGTATAGATCTGATTAAAAACTATGTTTACATGATGCAGATAAAGATCAAGAATTTATAAAATTAATATCATTAGACAAAAAGATATGTATTAATGGCACTTTACACTGATTTTCTTGTGTGATAAATGTCAAGGGAAATTTTTTTAACGATTATAGTTAATTTTAAGTTACTTAATCTTTTATTAATATGTATGCTCTCTATAGATATACTTAATACATATATTTTTATATATTTACACACAATAAATATAAATTATATAATGGTAAATTATTTAATAGTAACTTCAACTATTTGAATATATTAGAAGTAAGCCAGAAATTTGATAATGTTTTGAGAAGATATTTCCTTGTCAGTCGGGATAGAAATGAAGTTCTAACTCCCTAAAATAAACTTAAAAGCCAGTAAATATATATTAGAAATAAATACTGATGATTAATTACAAGAAAAAACTTAAAACTGGAGAGTTTAACAATTCATGATTATGTCAACTTTTATTGATAATTTATTCTTATTATGAAAAATAAGAAAACCATAAAAATAAACCATGATAATTTTGATCATATTATGCTTTGAAAATACCTTGTTACCTAGTACTCTTACAGTGTTGAAGATGAAATATCACAAAACTGTACAAAAAGTCTTTTCCACTCCAAAGAAGTTACTCTACAGTTGCTTCTACAGAACACCGCACAGACAAGAGACGTAACAATTTTTATTTAAAAATTATAGTCAATGTTAACTATTATACTGAAAGAAATGTAAATGCTCTTCCTTTAGGAAATAAGCTAACACTTAGCTATGGGCTTGAGGGCAAAATGACCATGTGGGGAAAGAATTGTTCCATATGTCCCTATCACTCTTTACATCTTCATTGGAAGCATTTGGCACAAGACCATCAAGATCTGCTGAGACCCACATCGGACTCCAGAGCAAAGAATATGTTTAAGCTTTTATAGCCCAATTATGATGTTGTTTTCACTCTCCTACCCTCAAATAAAATCTTTGTGTAATTGGATGTATCAAAAGAACTGCTGCCTTCTACCTTATTCAGTGATAGCTGTCATTTGCCTTTTAAAGCCAAAAGGATGTCGTCGTCATCGTGAGTTAGATCCAGGCAGATGTTGTATACTGTAGTGGTTTCTAGTGCATGAGCATGCAACCCCCTGTACAGTGGAAAGATTTTCAAGGTTGCTTAACATTATCAGAATTACAGTGATTATCAGCTTTCATAAACTTCTGCAAAAAAACCCGTGAGGTTGAGAAGCTCAATTTAAGGAAAAACAGCTCTGTATTTGTCTAAATCTGTTCCTAACATCGTATTGAATTGAGATTTAGAGCCTCAAATCACAAATTTCTTTCTGATACATTTACTTCTTACAGGAGGCTACAGATGAAGAATGTCTACATAGTTTCAAAAAATTACTTAAGAAACCATGGTGAAAAATTCTACTGGCATTACTAAATACAAGGGTGGCACTTCCGATTGTGTTCCTTGACTATCAGTTTGCCATGGCTTGGTAAGGAAGACTACATCCCTTTTTCTCTTTCTTTTCATTTGCTACAAAGGAACTTGGTTTTTTCAATATTTCTTTGATATCTACTTGCTAGTTTTTCAGGCACAGTATTTTTGTTTTCTGATTAAAAAAATCTAAGGAATGTTACATTTACTTAATTACGGAAAGCTGACCTGCAAAGCTTTTAAGTTGAATAAATGAAACTAAATTAACTGGAAATTTGCTGATTTTAACAAATGTTTCATGAAAAGTATGCGTCATCAAAAAGATTAAAGGAGATAAAGCACAAGAAAGATAAATCATGAAGTAAAATTAGGAAAGGAAAATGGAAGCTTATGAAATTTTGAAATTACAAATTGAGGTTGACTTTTGATCTATGTTCAGTTTTTTCTCTCACAAGGGAAATAGGACTGTTCCATTTTTAACTTTCAAGTAGAGCACTGATCACACTCAGTCGCCTTTTAAAAATCCATTATTTTGATTGGCACATAAAGAATGACATTTAGCCAGTATATCACTTCCTGTGAATGTTTGGAACACTCTTCCTTCCATCTTTGAAATCCTGTAGAATGAGATTAGTGTGATAACAAGCCATCCATACAGTGATTCAGCAGTTCAAGGATTGTCCCTTCCTCTGTCAGAGTCTGTATATCAAAGGTCATCAGATAATTGCATGTACCAGCAGCATGGAGCATCCAGCCTCACTGGTCACAAAATCCTTCCTTGCTTGGGGTTGAATATTAGCAAGCAGACATGGTATTCAGCATTTCTGCAGAGCAGAAACTTTAGTGAAGTGTGGGCATCCATAGAAAATTAATTTAAAAATAAACCTGCTTCCAAAAAGAAGAAAGTAAAGTGTGATCTTTTGTTGAAAAACTTAAAAAACTTAACTATGGATTCTTAGCTGGACAGCTGCAAATTGTTCTCAACAGTTCAAAGCCTTGCCTTCTGTGTTCTTGCTAAAGGGGAAAAGGGTCTCAATTAGGTGCAAAAAAGGTATAGAAATAGATCATTTGGGTTCAGAATAAGGACATTTTTTTTCCTGTATTGGCTCTAAAACTGTCATCAGAAAGTGTAGACAGTAATCTGAAATACTCTGCCTCTTCTCTTTATTAAGGTAGTAGTATTCATTCCAAAAAGTCTTTCTTTCATTTTTTGCAAGCTCTTATGTTTTTCATTAAATTTATGCATTGGGTCAAACTGTGGAAAACTCATAACTCCATAGTTAGACTTCTTTTAAGAGAGATACTAAAAGACACAAATATCTGTTTTTAAAAATATTGTTAAAATTAGTATATGTAGAATCATGCTCTTTCCACTGACATAACCAAATGAAAATTTTTTACATGTTGAACTTTCCTAAAGAAAAAATTGTTTTATAGAAGGCTTGCTAAAACTGATAATAGCTTTCCGTTGGTGACTTTTTAATAGTCAATGGATACTTAAATTTAATAAAATAAACATGTGACAGGAAGTGAAAAGCATAAAAAGCTATGCAAATTTGTTTTAGGCCCTTACTTAGATATTAGTTTCCTGGCTTATTTTTGGGTAATAACTATTGCCCCCTTCTGATATGAGTTAGAAATAGCCCTCATTTTCTCAGCATGGTAGCTCCCAAACATGGAAGAAAATGTGTTTTGGCTTCTCTTTCTATCTGCATACGTAAAGATGGAATAGCTTTCATCAAAGGTTTGACCACTGTACATTTGAAAGTGTTCCACTGGAAATGTGGGCTTTCACTTCCACAGATATCTTTATTCCCTTTATAACATCATAGAAAAGAACGCATTATGCTTTTTTTAGGATGCCCTTATTTTTATTTTCTATTTAGCAAGAAAATGTGATCTTCTCATTAAGTTGTAATTAGCAAGAGCTCATGTGCAAGAAGAAGCATCTATGAGATTAATAGTAATGAAGTATCACCTTAAACATTTTAAGGAAAGCATAAATAAAACTCCTTCTAATATTGAAACAGAACAAATTATTTTTCCCTAGATCTGATAAACTACTCTTTAGCCTGATTGTTTATATCAACCTGGAGGCCCAACAGATCAGTGCTCAAAGCTGTGAAACTATCTGCAGAAATCAGTACCCTCCTTACAGGCAGCAAGGTTCAGCTGCATCTCATCACATTCCAATTTCGGTGTGTTTTGAGGCACTTGCAAGGACAAGTAGAGGACAGGGTGGAAGACTACTTCTGCAAATCTGGTTCCTGTTCACTGGAAGCAGAAATATGAGTACAGCTGCAGTTTGAGTAAAGCTGTGGTCAAAGAGAGTGAGTGCAGATTTAATTCAGCTGCGGTTTAAGTAAATATCAAAGATATAATAGTATTAGGAGCATTTATCAAAGATGGCAGGCTGTGAGAGGTGCATTTAATATTGTCCTAAAATTAGAACTTGATTTATCAATTCAGTGTGTAGAAGAAGTCAGGAACTTCCCCACTCCAGAATTCAGAAACTGTGGTTTTGGCATTTTCTCACCATGTGTAACTTATTCAAGCAGCAGAAGGAAGGATTTGTGTCACTGCACTGTCCTGTTTCCACTGTGCAAGAATCATAAAGTGAGTAGGGAGGTCTGGTCATGTACTGCCTCAGTACAGAGCAGCATGTTCAACTCCCGTGCCTACTGTTCAGTTGTCAGTTCCCACAGCTTCTGATCAACCCCCATGTCAAGGCCCAGAACGTCTGGTATAACTTGAACAAATTATGAAGTTAAACATGGAATAGCAGGTTAGTCTTTTCAGATCCTCATTCTTAGATGTGTCTTCCTTTCTGTCACTCCATCACTTTCAGTTTTCTTGCCATCACAGCAAGATGACAGCTCTCTGTGATGGCATTGGCATGTTCATACTCTTTATGACAGTTGTTAACAAAATACAGCCTATTAGAAAAAGATAGCTTAATTTTGCAGACTTTTGGCTTTTTGTCCTGCTTTTCATTCCACTTACCTAATCTCACACAGAATTTCCTCTGAAGTTTTGAGCAATGTTAAGGTCACAAGAATGTCCATTAGCCCATCACAGCTGTCAGATATTGGCTATGTTAATTACATTTCAGGCACACACAGCCATCCCAGCTCAATCAATTTATTAAGATATTGTGGCACAGTGTGCTCAGTTGCCATGCAGTGCTGTAAGAGAGTGGTTTGCAAACCCTGGAGGAGAGTCTGCAAGCAAGATGAGAGCAAGGGTCCCAGCGGCTTTGTTCAAGAAATGTCCCTTCAATCAGTGTCACGGAGGGCAGCAGCAGGTGAGTCAATATGCCAAGAGGCTGCCTGGAGAGCCTGGTGACACCATGGCCCTGTCTCTGACTGGAAGTCTTTACTACTGCTTTACACAGCTTCTTTTATGTGTGCACGATGAGCAATTGCAGGCTTCTGCACAAAATTCAAAAGAATTACTTTCCCAAGAGGAACAGACTCTCACTAGGTGTCAAATCCCATTATATTAAATTAAACCCAGTCTAAACTGCCTTTCTTCCTCACTTGGCCATCCTAAATTTTTAATTTCATTTAGATTTACCGTTTTATTTTGCACTGAAGATCATTGGTAGAAACCAGGCTTACTACGACTGTCAACAATGTGGTAGTATGGTTTTGTTTACTCCATTAATAACTCTTCTTGGTTTGATCTGTTCGGGGATGGGACTTGGAGCTGTTGCAGCAAGATGGATATTAATTATTTTAATTGTTTAATCTTAGTCAACCTATAATACTATTATTAAATATTAGAACAATACTATAGAGAGGGCCAATGTAAAAAGTAACATTGATTTTGAAGGGTTTTTTTTTTTTCTGTTGTATTCAAGTCAGAAGTAAGATTAAATTTCTATAGTTATTATGTGGATATTGGTTTTATCTTGGTTTGGGGATTTTTTTTTTTTTTTTTGTGTGTGGGGAGGTGGTTTTTTTGACTGGTTGGGTTGGTTATTTTTTATTCTTTTTTTCCCCTAAATGAATAAGATAAATTATTTGTCACTGTAGGTTATACCTCCAAATAGCTTCAAGAAGATTAGCTAAGCTATATAACCTGTTATTTCAAAACTCCCATCACTCTGCTGTTGGGGTTTTTTCTCCTATTTTTCAAATGAATTTAATAACCATGAAGAAAAGCAAACTAATTGAAATTGTTCCCCACAACATTACCTAAATTTAGAGAATGCAATTAACTATAGCATACACATCAACACACTTAATTCTGTAAAACACTTATCTTAGGCAGAAATATTGCCATTACTAATTATAAAAACATAATCTGCAAGAAATAACTAATACGAATAAAATGAACAAGCAAGTTGTATTAAAAAGTTGAAAGAATACTGCAGAACAGAATTAGAGGTAGGAAAAAGGGGATTCTAGCCTTAAGAAACATGCTCAGGGATGCTTCTATTTTGTATGACATGAGTTGGTCTGTAGTTGATTCAATAAAATCTGCTTATCAGAAAATATTAGAAATTTACAATTCTGCCTCCTCTGCTGAAAAGAAATTATTTTTTGGAATTTCTCATAATGGAATACATTAATCTAATGTCCAAGTAAACTTTAAATCTGACACCATATGTGAAATGTGCTGCTGTTCAGGTCCAGGATTTCAACTTCTTTTCACACTTTTGGCTTTTTGTTCATATAGACTAGAGCATTCAGCTGCAGTCAAGTTACACCAATTCCAAGCCTTTCTTTGCCATCTGCCTACAGTGTAAGACAGAGATGGCCACCTCTCCTCTCTCTATTGCTAGTTTCATTTCAAAGCTCCAGAAAATCACCAGACTTTCTCAATTAAGGTACAGAGAATGATTTTTGCAGAGTACATCACTTTTGCCACACATAACATTGACTTGCTCTGACCAGGCCTCCAGACTAGATTTTCTTCTCCATGTAAGATTTCCTCGGCTCTCTGCCTCTACACAAACTTCATCTTACCACTTTAATTTATGAACTCTTTGGAACAAATGGGCATATAATTTTACAAAACCCGATAAAATGGACAATTATCAGGCTTTAAGAAAAACTTGTTTGCTCCCATTCACCTATATTCCATACCAAATTGCTGATGCATGGTTTGAAGTAGTTCCATTCTTAGACACTAATGAATTTGTTGCACTTTACATGGCATTATATTCAGAAAATTTCAGAAGAAAAAGAAGTTCATTCATTTCAAAAACACTGAAACTGTTGTGTTACCAGTATCAATATCTTTTACTGCCTTTTTGTTTTGTTTTGTAATTTTATACCCATAGTTTTATTCTCAAGCCTTTTTTTAGAGCCCTGGGTTCTCCACCTCCTGTATATACAAATACTCTGTATCTTGTTGAGATCCATCTACTTCCTTGATTTTTGTTATTTTCATCAATGTAGAATATCCTGCAACACTTTCCCTTACAAATGAATTTTAGAAATAAGTACATGTGATTGAAAATCTAAATAATCCCTTGAATATTTTAAAGGATTTTTTGGTTTTATTTCTCACTTATTTCTCTCACTTGTGAAACTTAGTTTGCAGGTACAGAATGGGAGATCCTGGCATCAGATTTTTCTAACATTGGCAACTGGAAATCATTGATAAAAGAAATATTAAAAAGAAAGGTGGTTTGCTAGTATCATCTATCAACCTGCTGTGTTAGGATAAATATTGTATGAAAGTTTTATGCTCTATATTCACGCAATAAAGTACAGTGCCTTAAGAGCAATGTAAAGGGAGGCATTATGATTGGGCCTTGATCCGGGTACTTTCTATGTTTTGCGTGATAAAAGATTATGTTCTACAATAAACAGCACTAAAATGTTAGAAGTACTTTGGGTTAGTGTTAATTGCAGTATTTTAGGGTGCTGACATTTAAGGTATTTATTTTTAGTTTCATAGCTGTCATTTTGTGGAGGAGACAAACTGTTCTTTCTAGCAATCATGACTTGAGTGTCTTAAATTTTATGTCTGCCCAAAAAAAAAAACCTGACTTTTTTCCGATATTTTGCAGCTATAAGTGTGGGGAGAATCAAGGCCAAGTGTAAAAAATGTTGGTGTATAAATTTATTTAAATACAATACCTTTAATCCCAAAAATTCTTTTAAGACATCAAACACTACCAAAAGAAACAGGAGTTGAGGGAAATGCTTCTAGTCGTTTAGATATCAGCTGCACTTGAAAGTTTTCCCTTCCTCTTTTAAGTGAAGTACTGGGTTTTGCTGCTACTTTGATCATAAAAAGAGGCAGGTATGATATTTCAGTCCTGTTGTTTGGTTATTTATATTTGCTGATAAACTTAGAACAGTATTTATAACTGTGGGGTCAGGATGCCTCCTAAATTTTCTGATGCTGAGATACATTGGTCTGTTCTATTATGGTAAGAACCATGAAGCATTCCTGTAAATTATTTTAACTGACAAAGCACAAGTTGCAGCACTCACACTGTAAAAGTGAATTCCTTCAGCCTGTGAATGTCAGTGGCTATTTTCAAGGACACAAATTATCTTCTGGGAAATCTGAGTAATTTATATGACATATTAAATTGTGATGTGAGTTCAGTTAGGTGCTGATTATTCAAGAAAATATCTGAAAAAATATTAGCATATCTGTGATACTATCAGAATAGTAAGCTATATATTTACCAAAGTTCATATAAGAAATATTGTAATATAGCTGGTGGCCAGGACAAAAATCAGATAATACTGTGAAAGGCACTGTAATCTAGTTTGAAACAGTACCCTAATTTGGCACTTCAACATTACCTTCCCAATATACTGGGAAACCCTACAGGTTGCTTACTTGTCAATTGGGAGCTCCTAGCCTCAGTAAAGAGACATTAATCCTTCCTTGCCTATGCAGCCTGTGTTTACCTGCTTTCCACATCATTTCCACAAAACGCAGGCAAAGGGTTTTTTTCCTACCAGCTAAAACCAAAATTAAACTGTAAACTGCATTTTCCACTTTTCGTTGTTGTTGAAAACTGCCTTTTATTCTCCATTTTTAATTTTGTCTTTTCTCATTTTCTCATACCAGAATTCATTATCTTCATCTTAGGGTCTTGTATGTCTTTTTGTTTTTTCATTTGCTTTTTTTCTGGAGGGGGGCGGAGAGCTTATTTATTTTTTTTCCGAATAAATTTCACTGCAATTCATTGCTGCACAGTAGAAAAATAAGGATGGACACTGTCAAGTTGCCATTGGTGACGGAATACCAATCTTTGACTTCACTTGATATGGAATTGCTTGTTACAGGAATAGGAAACATCATTAGTTTTCGCTAGTAAAGTCTTTAAATGAAAAACTTTTAAGTGAATACTAATTCTTTCAAAATCTGAACATTGGTACAACAGAGTTCAGGTGGAATGTATTCCAAGATCCCTGATCAAAGCTGAAGGTCTGAGCCATGGATCTTTGGAACAGCCTTTATTTTCTCCGTCTCATTATAGTTTTCCATTTAGGAGATATGGGTGTCTATTCACTGAATCTGGGTTATTACAAGAAGGATTATTTCCTTTTCCTTCTGTGTAAAATAATATTACCACTTCAAGATCTCAGTCCACTCCTCTGAGGTTGCTCTGTAGATTCTGTGCGTGCAGACTCAAGGTACAGATATATAATCTGCTCCTTGTGTTTGCTGGGCAAAAGAAAACAGTAATTGATGTAAACAGCCTCTGTTTACCCTTAGCTCTTTGTTGCTTGCAGTCCTGAAAGAGAAGAGCAATGCATGGAGGTGAAGCACTGCAGTACAGAGGAATAGTCAATCTGCCCCTTTAAATAAACTTACTTTTGCCAATACATAAACTCAGAGAGCTGGAAGGGACCTTGAGGTCATCTACTGCACTCCTCTGCTTCCCGGTTGCATCTTCTACTGCAAGGAGTTACTCTAAGGAGATGCCTCATTTATCTTGTTCCTAAATACCTCCTGGTGACAGAGTGCACATAGATCTCTAACACTGCTCCTAACCTTTACAGTTTTCTGCGGGTGGCTCTCTGTAGCTTCCCCGGGCAGGTGCTGTCAGGGTGCCTGCAACCCTGGGAGCGTCTCCGCTCTGAGCAGCGCCAGCAACTCCCCCAGCCCACCAGACGCCCGAGCCCGGATGTTGTTATATCAGCCTCACCAGCAGGAACGAGGACTCTCTGCATGGCAGATCCAGAGAGGTTTATTGAGGGTAGGCCTGAGGGTCCAGGTAGGGTAATGGTACAGGGGATTCTGGAAGGCAGGACAGAAGCAGGAGAACAACCTTTACTGAATGAAAACCAGAGGCAAAGAGCCCAGAACAGGGGAGAGTCCAGGATGTATAAATGGAGGAAGGTAGGCGAGGTCAGGGTACAAACTGTCCAATGGGGAAAGGGGCTAGGGGAGGAGTAGAAGTGGAGTAACATGTGCTAAACCAGTGAGGTAATCAGGTGGGAGGGACTGATTGGAGAGAACCAATGGGAGAACAGGGGACATGGTACTTTCTGGAAGCAGGGAGGGAGCAGTACTTGACGGACAATGATACATTTCATGGGAGAGCAAGGGGCCATGGGAAGTTGTTCCAGTTTCTCTCCCCAAGCTCAACAGTGGTGCTTTCCCAAGGCATCCTATCTCTGTCCACTCTTGTGGTTGTGTCCTACGGTTTTCCACTAATTTCTAACCTAAAGGTGCCTAAGTGGAAATTAAGGTCCTTGCGAATTCTACCATTTACCTGGATTGTAGGCAATAGGTTGTGTTTACAAATCTTTACCTTTACAAAAAAGAAATATTTAAAATTATATTAAACTTGAGTGTCTAGGGCAAAAAGTACAGCAAATTCCAAAAAGTAAAGCTGCTCACAAAAGTTTATTTTAAAAGGGCAACTTCTTTCACAATTTGTTTTTTATGGTATTTCTTCTAATGAAGTCCTGCAAAGCAACTGAAAAGGGGAGTGGAAGTAATTATTTTGTAATGGTAACTGTGATACAAATTTAGGTGTCCCATGTCCCAAAGCAGTCCCGTGTTTAATAAGCACTTTGAAAGAGATTCCTCCAATATGTTTAACTGAAAATTGCCTTGATTTTTCATGTGCTAATGTGCTTGCTGCATGTAGCATTAAGAAAGTTAGAAAGTTGTCTATGACTAACACACTGTACCTTGACCAAGAAATCAACAGCTAATGGAAAATTTATTATATTCAACTAAACAGATGGCTTTCTGGAGCCAGTAGTGACATAACGGTCTCTGTCATGTTACGTCTTGAAGTATTGCATGTCCTAGAGTCTCTTAATTCCTTACAGTAATTAATAAGATGAGATCCTGATTACACATAATGGCTAGTAAAATGAATGTGGATAGTATTACTTTAATCAAGTTTGTATCTAGAGAGCCTCTATTTTCTTGCTATACTTTGGATTTGGTTTTTTTTTCCTGTTGAACATTTGGGCAGACTTTCAGAGGACATTGGAAAAGATTAGAGTGTAAGGTACTCATGTGTGATACATGAACAAATACATGAACATTTTGGACAATATTAAGTATATTAAATAGCTGTGCTCATTACAAATTACAGAATGCTGTATTTCCAAGAAAGAATACCAAAGTAAAAAAAAGACCCAAGTAAATTCCTTTCTGTTGAGCACCAGAGGTAGTAGCTAGCCAGAGAAGGAGTTGGTGTGCTTTTCAGTTGTTACAAAGACTGCAATGAAACAATGCCACTTTTGGTATAACAAAACATAATAAATGAGACACTCACGAATTGGCTAGCTCATGATAGTATTGAAATGAAATTATACGTTGCATGCCAAACTTAAAAAGCACAAAATAATCTTGGATTATTTGACAGATTTAAGAATGCAGGTTTTTGAGATGTTTCTGAGCACCTAAAGGAGGTAGTTCCACAGCTACATTTACAAGTGGGCTTTTTTCCTCAGGTAATTGGAGCTGTAAATCAGAGCATGCTCAAGCTATAGACTATTTAATGAAAGCTCTAAATTTATTTCATCGCTTAGGATTAGCCCAATTTTAAGTACATTGTATGATATATTCAGGGGTGGTTCTCAGCTCTTGCAACACCAACCATTTTAATATTTCGAGAAAATCTATATGCTTAAAGAACCAAAAATAATTTGAGCATGTTCCAAGGTGGCAGAACCCTCATATGGCAGTTAAACAATATTTCCCAGAGCAGGAGCAGATTATTATCAGTTACCCAAGATCAGCAAAGGAAAACTCTAATGGTAGAGTGGCAGTAGGCTGTTAAAATATGCATGCAAGCATGTTAGCTTGCCATAGAGTTTCTGCTCCATTCTCTTTGTTTCCTCATGTAACACCTTTTTACTTGCCTGATACTATGTCTTTCATTACATTTTATTCAAGTAAAACTTTCATTGCCTTCAGTGAATTCACAGGGCAAAGACAGCAGATTTTACATTCAAATGTTAGACCTCAAAATTGCAGGTGAGGCTGATTCTTATGAATGCTTTCTGAACAATTCCTGTCAAATTTTAGAACATTGGTATATATTAATTTTCTAATATCAAAATTAATTTTTGCTTCTTCTTGTGGGGAAGGAGGGGAATTTTTTTCCATGATATGCATTTTAAATCTATTTAGGATTTATCAAATTTCTGTTGCTACACACTTAATTTCAAAAAACCCAAAGAATTTTGGACACAAAGTAATATTATTTATTCTTAACTAAGAAAGAAACAACTCAGAACAGTCTTCATCAGTAATGATGCCATTGAAAAATGTTGTATAAACCTGGCAATAACCTGTTCTCACCACAGATCTACTTAATTGCTTCTGCATTTATAATAGACACAACAGATGATTAATGCTTGGTGCACTGAGCAGCAATCTTTGGGAATTACTTAAATAACTTTTGTATAATACCTTAGGCCATAATTATAAAGGTTTATGTAACTTGCAAATGATGCAAATCATGTTTTCTGCAAATATTTAACAAAACACCAGCAGAACAAACTGTGTTTCTGAACAACTATAAACTGCTCTTCATTTATTTGGGGCATTCCATAACTTAAGCTAATTATGGTTGTTAGCTGTAGATAAACACATTACTAAAATACCCTTTAGTGCCTTCAAAAGAAGAAATATGAAAGTTCTACAGTTATTAAATTGCTCATGAAAAAAAGATTGAGAAAATATGTCCCTTTCAAAACTTGGAACAGAAGAGATGCCCCCAGCACCTGTAAATTGTCATTTCCAAATTTCTATTTTTAACAAGACAATTATTTGTTTATAGCCATAGAAATTACTATGAATCCATATTGACACCTTGCGGATAACTTGGTCAAATGCAGTGAGCAAATTTCTGTACTTATTCATCTTGGAATATATTAGTCCTATTAGCTAACTCATAATTAAGCACTGGGCATTGTTTCTATTTGGATCTCTTGTAGTAGTTCTGTATTTTATTAAGGGGTTGTATATAAAAAATAGTTTGTAGATGTAAAAAAAATCAAAAATAAATGGGAGTCAACACCTATAAAATATTGGTCTTGCCAAAACTGTTTAACATCATATTTCTTTTTAATTACTTAATTTTAGATGGGAAAAAATGCTACTGAGCAACCTACCCTAACCATTGAACTCCTAAGCTTAAATAGAAGGATTTCAAACTTAAAGAGGGAAAATTTAGGTAAAATATATGAAAGAAATTATTTATTCTGAAGGTGGAAGAGGTTGCCCAGAGAAGCTGTGGATATCCCTTCCCTGGCAGTGTTCAAGGCCATTTTAGATGTGTTAACGAACAGCCTGGTCTAGTGGGAGGTAAATGTAAATAAGATAATATTACAATATTTGTTTTTCATATCAGATTCTGAAATTCCTTTGCCAAGAAACTTTTTGGTCTATGGAACTGCAGAATCCGTTGCAGCATGCAGAGATGTGCCATGTATGTCTAAATGGCTTATAGATCATTTGCAGAGTTTAAGGAACTGGCTGTCAAGAGCTCAGTCAAAAGGAATGTTTTCTGTAGATAATGACTAGAAGAAGATAAGCATTTTGCTTCTGACAATAGCAAGAAACATGAAGCAGTCCACTGAAAAGCAATAGGAGCCAAGACCAAGATCCCCCACTACACTTTTTCTCATTCTCTTTTTCTCATTCTCTTTCTTACTGTTTCTCTTTTTCTCTTTCTTTTCCTTTTCGTTTTTATTTACATTTTCTTTCATTTACTGCCCTCCAGTTTTTATTTCCTTTTTTTTTTTGGTTCTTCAAATAGTGTGTTTAGCTATCAAAACTTTTCAAACCTCAAGTCTTCTGTATCAAATAAGATAGGTTATGAGCCATTCACTGAAGAGTTGGACTTGATTATCCCTGTGGGTCCCATCCAACTAGGAATATTCTGTGATTCTGTGGTAATTTTAACCAATGAAGTTAATCTAATCTGTAGAAAAAAGAACTCCTTACATAAACTATGTAAAATCATGAGATTGGTATTAAGATTATTTTTATTAAACAAAGAGTCAGAAACAATGAGTAGTCTGCCACTTAGGGCCTCTCTAAAAAGTACAGTTTATTTGCATTCTTCAGAAATTTCTGAAAAACATTACTACAGCCAGGAATACTCTAAAATTTTAATCTCCAGTGTCAATGTTTCTTTGAGCAGCATTATTGTCTGGTTATTGTGGATTAGGATCTGCTTCTCATTTGCTTGACAATGAAACTGGATAGTAGTATTGAAGCTTTGAGGGACAGAGGGGCTGAGCTAACACTCCTTGGAGTTCATATCTAGTCTGACCCCATGCTGCATGGATTTTGTGCTGGTGCCCTAAGGAAAGCAGGGAGAGGGACAAAGATATGTCATGCAGAACTAAGAGGACCCTCACGGGAAAACTGTATCTGAAGTGTCTCATTTATTTGTTTTGTTTGTGTTTTCTAACAAAATAAACATACTGATTTATTAAGTAGCTTATTCATTTATTCAAATGTTAGATAAAAACTCAATCTGAGTATCTGAATATATTAATGCCTTGTTAAATAGGATTCCTATATATGTATCATGCACAAATATGTTGAATTGTGGCTTCAGTTTAAGCTGGAGTAAAACTTTGGCCATGGACCTTTTCTTGGGCAATATAGAATCAGCTATATATCAGGTTAAACACTGAAACCAATATCTACATGCTAATGCTGGTTTTGACCTTTTTTAATGCACTTCAACAAATTAAAATACATGTCATCTTAGGTCTACCAAGTGTTAAGTAGAAGACACTGATCAGCATTTTCTTAAGTAACTGAAACCTTTACCTGAATTCCTTTGATAGATTAGAAGAAACTGCTGCTGTGAAGCTATGAAAATTGCATATATAGGATGCACTGTTTAAAAAACAACCAGAAACAACCCAGAAAAATAAATTCAAATATTAGTAAATGTTTCCCAGCAAGGATTTGTGAGTTAGATTTCTTCAGGATAGATATGATTCATATTTGTAAAACTAAATAAATCAATACATTTATTCTCTATGCAATTACAATTACAACCAAGAGCAGAGCATCTGCCACTCTAGGAATGCCATGTTTTGAAGACGAGAAAAACCTGCACAGCAGATAGACTGAGAAAGAGAAGGCAGGTAAGTGATTACTCTGTATAATTTCTAGTTCTATTCTCCATTCAAACCCCTTTCAAACAATTCATTTAGAAAATCTAACTCCTTCTCTCTGTAGTTGAACTGGTTTACTTCAGTGAGTCAGGCTATATGAGCTTGCTACACAGAATATGAGCTATGTATTAGATTACTGAACCATGACCAATATCAGTAAATAACAATAGCCAGCAATTAAGTTCTCCTTTTAAGTCATTAAAGACTGCAGATAATGGCCTGGAAAATTTGATGGCTTGAAATGTTGACAACAACAACAGCAACCAAAAAAAACCAAACCAAGACAAAAAAAAAAAAAAAAAAAAAAANAAAAAAAAAAACCAAAAAAGCAAAAATAAAAACCACAACAACAGCAACAACAAAAGCAAAAAAAGTTGTATATTAATGTGATAGTAATTTTAAAGTGGCAAATTTCTTCACATTTTCCTTGGATCTATTGAGTGTTTAGAGTTTCTGAAATACTTCACTGCACTGCTTTGACTTTCAAGCGTCAATTCTGTGCAGTAATACCATCTCTCATGTTGTCAGAATACTGTTATTCATCTGCTTGGCTGATAATGACACATGCTGTTGGATAAGATGCTGCTTGGAACATACCTGTGTCTGCCTGACTCCACTCCAGTCTGTTCAGGAGGCTGTGTTAATTTTTAATGGAGCCAAACCTGTTGGCTGTCCTTGTGGGTGTTTGGAAAGGTGGTATGAACAATGGTATTTGTTTGCATGTCTGGGATCAGTGGAAGGTATTTTAAGTATTGGTAAGAAGGAATTTGGGAATAAGAGCTAGACAGAATGGAAAGGAAAATGAAAGGTATGAAATAGAAGGATCGGATGTTGAAATGCAGTGTGGTTTTGGTAAATATTTTGGAAGATTTGAGTACAGTATAGAAATGAAACTATGTTAACAAGACATCAGAACATACATAAATATACCATTTAATGTGGGACCTGAGCATAAGAAAAATTCCATGGAGCATGGGGTGGAGGCTGTCTTAGTCTGGCTGTATTGGAGCTAACTTTCTTCACAGCAGTCCATATGGTGCTGTGTTTCGTGTCTGTGGCTAAAACAGCACTGATAAGACAGCAGTGTTATGGCTATTGTCAAACAATGCTTGCACAGTGTCAATACTTTCTCTCTTTCACATTCTGCTGTATTCCCCTCCTCCCAAATGAGTAGGCTGGCGCAAGAGGCTTGAAGATAGCATAACTAGGATAGTTGACCCAAATTGACCACAGGGATATTCCATACCATAATACATCATGCTCAGCAAAAATAATCTCAGAAAGAGGAGGACGAGAAAAAAAATGAAAAAAATGAAAAACAACAGAGAGGACTCCAAGGACAGAGAAGGAGGAGGAATATGGCAGAGTAGATGTTCACAGTAGTATAAGGGAGACCTACAATGAATCAGATTTTAACTGAAGGATTATAGATGGAGAACTCTTACTCAAGGAGAGAAAAAGTGTCAGAATGAAGCAACAATGGGAAGCTGTTATGTACTGGCCATGAGCCCCAACCTCACTAATGTGCCTCTTGGATCAGTGGGACAGGGCGTCTATATGTGGACATCTGGATGTGCGACATAAAAATTCAGCTCCTGATTGATAGGGGGACTTGACCACTTATGTATGAAACATGCACCATAATTCAGCAAAAAAAAGTATATCTGGATATACTGGAATCAGTGGAATAGTGGAATCAGTATAAGTAGGTCTGGCAGGTCAGTTGCACTGGACCACTGCCACAATCTACCAATTCAATCACTGTATGCTTACTGTGATGGAGGCAAATGCCAAGGGGCTGAAACCAAACCTCACAATCCATTGGCCAGTGCCCAAAACATAATTCTGTGTAAGTTCTGTGGCAACATGACACCCCAGGAAGAATTATGATGGGACTCATCTCTGAAATAACCCCTGAGATACCTGGGCCAGGAAATGCAGCACTGAGTGTATCACTCTATCTCTCACCAGCCCCAGAAAAATTAAACACTGTATGGGTCTGTTAAGTACCAGGCAATGAATGATGGAAACTGGGGAATAGAAACCCTAGTGTCCGTATTTAGCAGAGCCTCTTGTCTGGTCAGTAGAAGAGGATCAGAGAAACCTGGCCCAGGCCAAACAAAGCCTCTATCGTCCTACTCGAATTACTTTTATCATTAACAAGTCATAAATACATATTGTTGGAAATCAGTAGTAAAGATCATCTTTATTGTAGTGGTTATATTATGATGAGAGGGTTTCAAGTGCTGTGGCAATGTTAATACTGTGGTCAAACCTATCATTGTATCATGTCTTACTATAGTTCATCTTCAATGAGTGACTCTTCTACACTGTTGGGAGACAGAGTCATTAAAGATTTTAAACCCTATTTTCCTGAATTCCCTTGTTTATCTTAATTCTCAAGTGGTTTTGGATTTTACTTTCCTTGTTTCCCTTTTGCATAAAGAACAAAATTAGAATGAATAGCAAAATGTTCCTTTTGTGTAAAATTTATGAAAATATTCCACTAAGTGATCATTTAGGCCAGTACTGCCTTAAATGTAGAATATAAATGAAGAGTATTTCTAAAAGGAAATATAAAATAAACTATTTTTTCTCCTAAAATCATCTACAAAGCAAGTATGGGGGCACTATACTTTATATGTTTAATGAGCTGTTAATGAGAATTCAAATATATTACTCCAAATTTTGAATATAGAATTTTATTATACATCTACAGTAAACAGCTCTGACTCCTCTGAAATTGTATCTGATTGTTTCTGACGCATATAAATATACTTCAATATTATTGAATTCTAAAACAAAATAATGGCTCCATAGGTAGAAAATATTAATAGAAAAATGTAAATTCACTTTTTTAATGGCATGCCAGAATATTCTCATAATATGTATGCATATATGTATAAAATATATATGTACACACATCTATATGAATTATGCGACATTGGTTTTTTTTTAATGGGTTACTTGTTACTAAGCAAAATAGTATATGCTTATGATAGTATATGTAAATCCATACAATGGAAATAATTTTTACAAGTTAAATGTCTTCCTTTATTCTTGTAATTGTTTCTGAAAATATTTTCATGGCTCCATCAGGACTGGAGTTCATATAGTTTTGCCGAGTATCCTTCAAACATTGGTCTTATGGAAATCAATGATCATAAAATAGTACCTGGCTACAGGGTGGTTGAGTATACTTCCTTAGATCAGTCTTTCATGGGTTTTGTCCATAGATATTTTAAATATCAAGTGAAGGTAGTGACAAGCCTTGATGGTTATTATATCAGGTCCAGTTTACATAAAGCAAAAGTAACCCAGGCACAGATCAGCCTCACCCCGATCAGCCTTACTGAGTGCTTATAAGCACTTACCTCCTTAGCAAAAAGGCAGTGATCAAAATGTAGATCACTCTATGAGCTTTTTGATGTATATTTAATTAGATATTTGATCTGAGTAATGGTTATGGAAATGTCTTGTTTGCTTGTTTATTTCAACTTGTTTCAACTGCCTTATGGGGAACTTCCACTTGCCAGATGATAATTGGGAACACCATACCGCTGGCACAACCAAGTCCAGGAGAATCTTAAAACACCTGGATGGTAACTTCATGGTATAGGTATTAGGGGTGCTAGGAAAGATGCCCTTCTTCATTTGCTGCTTGTTAAAAGAGGGTGTCTCAGGAGTAAAGTCGTGATTGGTGGCCACCTTGGCCACAGTGACCACAGAACAGTTGAGCTGAAATCAAATCTGACTGGACAAAAAGTGCAAGAAAACTTCCAGGCCTGGACATGAGAAGAGCAGACTTCAGGCTGCTCAGGGATCTAGGTATATGAGGTCTCCTGGGAAAATGTTTCTATAGGTGCTGGAGTCCATCAGTTCTGGTCACTTTTTGAGCACCTCATCCTAAGGGAAGAGGAGTAGGGAATTCCAAAATGTCAAGCAGATGAGGCACAGGGGGAGCCATGGAGCTGTCCTGCACAGGAACAGGAACTGGGCCTCAGTGATCCTTCTTTGTCCATTCCAACTCAGAATATCTGTTCTAGCTTTACAGACAATGAGGTTGATAAGGTCAAAATCTTATCAGCTCAAGCTGCCTTGTATATTTTGACATCTTTTGTCATATATTCATGTTAGATTTCTGAGTATAAATGGGAATATTAAGACATAAATAATACCACAATATAATTTAGACAGGTAAGAATGGTCAGTTCTAAAGCCTTTCAATTCCAACAGAATTCTTCTTGCTTGTTCAGGCTATTCAACAAATCTATTTGTCTTGGATGCTACATAAGAATAGATGATGTCATTTATAACAGTCACTGCCTGCAGTTTCTGAGGAGAAATTAAATTATTTAACTATTTCTCTGAGTTTCTAGTACGTACTGACTAAATTGCAAGGATAAAATAGCATATTATAAGATATATATCAGAAAATCAAAGAGCTTTATGTAAGCTAGGAAATAGTCTCATACATTTCCATGCCTTATGGGGAGTTTTTAATTAACAGATTTTTGATATATTGTCAAATCTCAAACAAGTAAATGTAAATGTGATATTTTCTAATTTTAAAATGAATTCTAATAAAATTTATCTCTAATCATCTGTTACAGTGTCTTAGTACATTCCAATGATTGTTTAAACCCCCAAAGTTAATACAGTTGGTTTTGCCCTCATAGAGTGCCCTCCTACCTAAATCTCTGTCAAAGAAACCCATTCCCTCCTTTCTAGACCCTTCCCTGTCTGTCAAGACAACCCAGCCCCTTGGTCCTGTTTGTTAGCCCAAACCCTTCCCCTTGTTCCAGAAAGATCCCTGTCCCTCACCCAAAGATCCAAACCCTGTCCAGGACCTTCCCCCTCCAAATGTTCTGATTTGTCACAATCCTTAAAGCTACACCCAAAGGAACAAGCCATTGGTTGCTTTGTGGTATCCACCCCCTGTTTCAAAAGTTTTAAAAACTTGTGCACAGTGGTGCTCGGGGCTCTTTTTGCCTGTGTTTCCCTTCGGCACTGTTCTGTACCCCTTTTTCCTTTAATAAACCCGCTGGATTTCTACACTGCCTCCTCTGCCTCCTTTATTCAATCCTCTCCAGTCCTTCCAGAGATCCGGCTGCAGAGCAACAGGCTCTGAGGTTCCAGTGTGGGCAAAACTCCAACCCAGCCGGTTCCCCACACTTGCCATTGCTCTCCGGGACATCGTTGAGCTAGCCTGGGCTCCAGAGGACAGTGGCAATCATAAATTCAAATTCCTACTTCATACAACTGAAAATGGATTTTGATCAAGGAAAGTATCATAATTCTGGATTTTTAATATGATATCTCTATATCCACTTATATGCAAGTTGCAGTGACCTCTGCTCTCAGAACACACAATGGTTTAGGGGAAGAGGAATTTTATCAGTAACACTTAAGATCTGATTCTTTGTAACTGCGCAGTTTTCAATTCAAGATCTTCCATTCCAGAATTGTTATTCTTAAAGAGTAAATGTAATCAAGCTCTTGCAAACCTCAGTTCTGGCTTAACAGTTAATATGTATTATTTATCTTATATTGGTCAAATCTTTTTGAAACCAAGGGATTCACATGAATGAAAATGCTATGAGCCATCTCACATAACTAATGCAAAGATTAATTACAGTGGAAGGGGCAAAAGTGAACTGATTTAAATACTTCCAAATGTAGCAAGTGTAAAATATTCCTCAAAGTAAATTATCACTGACTTGATGAGCTGAGAGACAGAACTGTATTTGCCATGAATCGCCTTTATCTTCAGGACTGAATATAAGAATGGCACATTTGCATAAAAATCTAAACTGTGGATCTCAACATTAACTTCTAATTGAATATTCCTGATTAAAATTTTAATCCTTGAAAGCAATTACATTTTCTTCTGAAGACATTTTTGATTGATACCTTCAGTAAAGATGCTGGGAACTCTTTGGAAATCATTTTAACAGTGTTAAACTGGTGCCTCTTCACACATCAGCCTCCTGGGAATGGCTAATTATGAGCACTATCTATAGTCAGGACTTCAGACTGGTTCTACATTTATGTGAACCTATTTCTTCCCAGCACAGAGAACACAGCTGGCAATTGACAAAATATGCCAATGTGGAGGCCAGAAGAAGTCAAAAATCGTGAACTTTCTGAGAAAAACACTATTAATTGTAGAAACAAGTTATTTCTATTTTAGCTGCTGCAAAAAGATAGGCTCCTACTTTCCCCTCACTTTAAAGTGCAAAAGAACATATGCTGTAGGTCATTATATGAGATAAAGCTGAGGGAAAACTTTAGCCACATTTTATCATGAAACTCCAAAAGAAATGATAAAACTATATAATATAAAAAACTAAATTATATTAACTAGTAAGGGACTTGAAGAATACCACAGATTATTGGGGGGTGGAGGTGGATGATATTATGTTTTTGGCAACTGGTGTTGATCAAATTTTAATCTTTTTTTTGTTGTTGTTGTTGTTTGAGGTGCAGTTTTTTGTTTGCTGTCTTGTTTGTTTTAACTAGAAAATTGATTGGTTAAAACAGAAAGTACTGGCTCATTAGAACACCCTCCACTCTACTCCATACCTTACTCTATTTATCTTTTATGCTTGTGTAAGTCTGGTAGCAGAGATTTGCTGGATTTTAAACTCAACGTTTGATTTGGATAAAATGAACAATCTTAGGTGTAAGCCTTGTGAGGATGGTCTTGGCATATTACCTTCAGCACAGCCAAGAAGAGTTTTCTTCCAAGCTTTCCATTCTGATTAAATTTAGTATATTTTATTTTTTTTAATGGCTAGCGTGTCTTTGAACTGATATCTCCCTGTTCCTTTATCGAGAATTTTATATAAGAATTAATTGCAGGAAAAATGGTTTTGTTTGGTGGGATTTTCTTATCATAGCAGCAAACTCTTTTCTTTCTAGAATATCAGGAGGTTTTTAATGCCTCTTAAGCTAGTAGTACTGTTTTGAAAGGTCACTGCCATTTAAACTTTAATCTCGGAAATCTCATTTAAAGTGATGATATTAGCACTCAGATTATTTGAATGAAATCAGAAATGTTGCCCTTGTTTTTGTCTCCAAAAATATATTTAACTTCCTGTGCTCATTTATATCCTCCAAATCAAGTGCAGCAAATGAAAGGGTGGTTCTTTTTATCGGCTTCAATACTCTTTGGATGTATTTAGAAGTGGCTTTACAGTAATGATTTTGGCATCCCCTCTCTTTATTATTTAAAAACCCAAATGCTTCTGTGATTCCTCAGTGCACAGGGAGTAACTTAATTTCTCCTTTTTCTTTCAAGCAAAATATTCAATGTGAATACATGCCTTCTTAATAACACCTATTTTTAAGCATTTGATGTTTTGTGGTTTGAGCTTGTTCCAGACACAGAGTAACAGATTTTCATACTGAGGGTTTTTCTTTTTCCTTCCTTAATTTTCACTCTGCAATACAGAACAAAATAAATGTTACTTTGAATTCAATAATAGTTATACAGGACAACATATAGTGTCACCAAGAGAAGGTCAAACCACGTCAAACAAGCCTGATCTTGTACTGAGGTTACTCTAATAAATAGTTTGAAGTGTTCCAAAGCCCAGGAAACTGTGAGCAATACAGCATTTTGTGTCTCTAGCTGGGAATATTGCCTCAATTAAAGGTGATATAGTAACAAAGGTATATAACACAAAGAAATGGTTTCATGAAAATCCAATGGTCTATATTTTAGTCTTATTTGCTAATCTTCCTTATAAGTCAGTTTCGTCAATGAATATGTGTCATTGCAGGGGTCCCCCTGACACGAGAGTAATTAGCATTGATTCCATGATGCAGAAGGCATGAAAGGTACTTTAGTATTAGAAATCTACAGTTCTTACAGAAACAGTGGTGGACCTAAGACCTGATTGGTCTTAAAGTGAAAACCTCTCACACTATTGGTGAGCTATCGATAGCACACTCTAGCAAACTATATCTATAAACAATGTTTGCAGAAAGAGAGATAATAATTGTTTGAATTCATTTTATCTAAGATTCCCAGACTCAGCCTGGGAGAAATTATCGCTCTTCTTTCTTCGACTGAACTGAGAATATCCACAAATGTGCATCAAGAGAATGGATAATTTTAGTTCCTGATACCTTACTTCCCAATTCCTGATTTTCAGTGATTTTCTGTATTTTTGTTTTGTTTGTTTTTTTGTTTTTTTTTTGTAGCAGACCTTCTGAAAAATATAACAATCCTTTCTCTCTCAAGTTTGTGATGATAATTGTATTGATAATGTTTTAAATTGTTCATTTTAGAATAAAATTTTCTTTCCAACACAGAGGGAGTGGTTATAAAAAAACTCATCTCTTTCTTCTGATTGGTTAGTCCCTTGAGACCTCTATGCTAATAGCAGTTGAAATGGAGTATCCAGTAAAAGCCATACATATACATATATATATGCATATACATATGTATATACATATGCATATGCATATACATATGCATATGTGGTTGCTTAGGTTCTCAGTCTTCAGAGAGTCGAAGTCACTAAAAGGAAGATCAGGAAGCTATGTGGTTTTTTCCACTTTCTATCACTATCTGTCTTAGAACACTGGAAATTCTGACTCAGGTGGCCAGTTCTTGCTGGTTATTGTATGAGACAGTAACAGCAGCTGATATTACTACTTGCAGTGATGAATAATGTGAACTTATTAAGTATGCTGTTGCCATAGAAATTCCAGAGTTCTTTAATAATGAATATATTGTTTAAAGTGAAAAGTATTTAACACATATGTTTGTTGTGAGGAATTTATTTTCAAGACAGTTTATAAAGCTTTTATAACAACTCAGTCAAAAATAACTATAATATCAAAATTTATCCACTCCCAAGAGTAGATCTTACCAAAAAATATGTCCCACTAAAGCAAATACTAATTAGAAAACATTTTTGCCTTGATTTACAGTAAGCACAGAGATTGAGCTCTTTTCTGCCTGTACTGAGTAAGAGGAAAGTTCTACTTTAAAGTAACAAGGTAGTCAATATAACACAGAATGGAAACTTTCCTTTTTTTAACATTGCTCCATAAAGTGTTATAACTTGCTATTTGAGCTATCATTCTCTAGATATTTTTATATACTGTGTCTCTTCTTACATGAACATCCACTGGAGGCAACTGTAGTATTTTTTTAAGACATTTAATGTTTTTCAGAGTTGTGCTACTCAAAAAATCTCTATACATTAAAAAATTATGTCAGATGCAGACTATTACGAATCAGCTCATAGTATTACAGGCTGAGGAAGAGAAGAGCCTTGTGCTGTTACATGACATTCAGTACACATGCATGATTTGTGGTGTGGATGAGAACATCACCCCCTGAATATTCTTTTAAATTTGAAAAGTATATTAAAGGCAACTGCTGTGGCTGTTTGGAATGAGGCCTGCTTCGTCATAATATCACAGCAGAAAAACAAAATTGCACACTGCACCAGGGTATAAAATGGCTTTTGTTCTGCAGGCAACAGAGAACAAGGCAAATAGCTATTTTGGATTATCCAGGACATGTGACTGCAACCAGATTAAAATCCTTCCTTTTTAACTTTATCTGTCCACATCCTTTGCTAAAACAGGTTGTATATTCCAAGAGTGAGCAACAAATTTGACAAGTACTTTTCAGCCTCCAGTGCCTTGCAGCACTTTTTGTTCAGGCAACTCCTGGGAGTAGCGTGACCTTACCAGCATTATTTCCCTGCATGGCCACCTTCACTGCTTTGGGCAAACCCACATTGCCTTCAGCAAGCTGTTGGAGTTCCACAGCCCATTCTGCCACATTCACCTCCACAGCTCCTAAAACACAAGGGCATGTCGGTCAAACAAACATTTTGTGAAGGTGGCACCAGAGGTTTGCTCAGTCCATGGTACCTTCCCTGATGGTCTGTTCCAGGTAGCTTGCAGAGATTCAGCACGAGAAGACTTTTGTCTGTTGTGAGGTAGCGCTCTGTGGCACAGATGCAAGGGACATGGAGTCATTTTCTGTTGGACTTGTTTGGCTTGTTTTTCACTTAAAAGGCTAGTAACATTTTGAAAACAGCAATAATGTTGAGAACAGAATTTACAGAAGGTCTTGGAGATTCAGAATGCTTACTCTTGATATGACCTTTGCTCATCACTCAAGATTGCAGGTGGCAATCCCTGGCATGTCTGATTTGACTTCACACTCCCCTTCTGCCTAGAAATTCCCTGAATATTGAGAAGATCTCACTTAATTCTGGTGTTTTGCTGTATGGTGCTCAGCACTGCTTCTTTAGTAAATGGAGATTGAAAGGGCTACAGTTTTCAGATCGTTGCAATACCACCAGATTGGGTAATTATGTTTTGATCAAAAAGGGAAGAACAGTGTTTGATGATTCTGAGTCATTTTGTCGTGCATTGTAGGGATGGTATGATAAAGATCTGATCAATAGTTTTAGAAGCTCAGTCTATTAAATTCTACAGCATCCACTGTAAACATTTTTTAACGAAGCATTTCTGCTATTTTGCCATGCATTGAAATTGTTATTGTCATTAAGCTTTGTGAGTGACACTCTGCAAACAAGAAGCATTAATCAAATTGTTCGTTATAATATCAGATCATCTATTCACTAATTATTTACAACACACCTAAGACTGATCTCTGAACTTCCTGCATTGGAAAATCCTGTTCATCTGCTCTAGCTTAACCCCTGAAAATTGCTTGTACCTCAGTGTTGAAGCAGCAAGTAAAGGAAAAAGTAGGGAATAAAAAAAGTGGAGGATTTGACTGGACAATGATTTGTAGTATAAAACATAGAGAAACAAGATTTTTTTCTCTTTCAAAAACCTCACTTTGTTTTCATCCACAGAGAGGACAGTGGACACCTCTATAACTGAATGGAACAGCTGTACCTATGTACTGATACTAACTAAAAATAAATTGAATCCCTAAATCACTGGCATTTATTTTTATACCATGACTGCACATTTTTTTCTATAATGGTTCTGCGCGAGTCGTTCTTGCTCATTACTTGCTTCTGGTCTCAAAAGCTACCCAGTTATCAACACAAAAAAAAAAATCTTCTTCTACTACTGAATTCACATAGATAAGACAGTCAGTTCTGTGAGTCACAGATAGTGCCCTGAATCTGTTGACTATTCTGTCTTGCAGATTTCGAAACACTGCTTCAAACAAATACGAAATTATGCCATATAAAAGCCATTAAATAGGGATTAAAAATTCTACCCAATCTTTGTCAGATATGCCACCATATTTTCAGTGTGTGGTTTTGCTCTTACAGCAGCATGCATCCTACAAGTGGCCACGTAGGAACTGCTGACAGAGAGCTGCCTCCTGTTTAGAACTGAGCAGGATTATTCCCATTTTAGTGTGAAGCCTGCTATTTCTGTATTCTATAGTCACTGCTGATGACAGGTCTGTGATGAAGGGCTCACCATCTATGTTTCAAAATCCTTTCCTGAAATTCAACTATTAATCCACAGGGAAACTTCCAAGTAATATTGTGTTGCTTCTTTATTGTCATATTATGCTGCAATACAGAAGGGAAACTCTGTAAAAGTAAATTCGTTGCTTTGCTCAAGACCTGTCATTTTCACTGGGGAGCAGCTGCTTTGTGAAAATATTTGCTTCAAATAGTCATTCTGCAGAAATTTTTACATTGAAGGTGGACTTGTTGAAATAAAAAAAAATAGCAAAGAGATTTTCACTTGCTGATGAGTATCCAGTGAAGCTGTGTCTTAATGTAATTATTCCTTGCACAAGGACCTTAAAGATCATCTAGTCCAACCATCCTGCCATAGGCAGACACATTTTCCATTAGACCAGGTTGCTCTAAGCCACAACATAGTCTTGCCTTGAACATTGCCAAGGGCAGGGCATCCACAACTTCTTTATGCAACCTGTCCCAGTGCTTCAAAAAATATCCTCCTTGTACCTAGTCTGAATTTACCCGCCTTCAGTTTGAAGTCATTCTCCCTTCTCTGATCACTACCTGCCCTTGTTCTACCCTATCCAGCTGTCTTGAGGCCCCCCTTAGGTGCTGGAAGGTGTTTTAAGGTCCTCAAAGTCTTCTCCCCTCCAGGCTGAACAACCTCAACTCTCTCAGCCCTTCTTCATAGGACATCTGTTTCAGCCTCCTGATCCTTTTCCTGGACCTCCTCTGGACCCACTCCATCTGGTGTCTTTATGTCAGGAGTCCCAGAACTGTTTATTTATTTATTCAGTTGATCTGTTACCTTTGAGTTAAGTTTAAAAAAAATTATAAAGGGAAATACATGAAAATGCATGAAACAGGTTAAAAAATGCTATTTTCGCTAGATTAACTGTGTTATGAGGATCAGACCCCCCCCTTGACTTTTAGAGCAATATATTGAAATATTTTCAATATATTTGAATTTTCAC
>WBNO01032669.1:0-56174 GCA_013400575.1 Peucedramus taeniatus
CCGCCGCGCCCGACCTGGGCCGCCGCTTCGCCGAGCGCAAGCGCTGCGCCGACCTCGAGTGCAGCAGTGAGTGGGGGTGGCGGGCACGACCCCGGCGAGGGAGTTGTGGGCGAAGATGCCTCCCGGAGGCTCTTCCCTACGCTCCCTCCTTCTGCCGGCTCCGGCACGGAAATTGGGAAGAATCGGCGAAACGGGAACGCGACGCCCACGCGCGCCGTCCCTCTCTGCTCGGCCAAGTTTTCAGATCCCCGCAGCTCCGTGTTTGGTTTTCTTCCTCCCCTGCAGAGCCCTCTCGTGATAAACCCGCTCTCTGGGTGTTCTCTGGGATAATTTCAGGACCGGTTCGCTGGGACACAGATGTCGTCTTTCTGATTTAACATTAATCATTAGCTTCATAGCTCATCCCTGAAGTGTAGTTCTCCAGTGTTTTGTCAAACCCTTGTCTTGACTAGAATGCTTGCTTTACTTTTTTAGATATAACTTGCCTTTTTTTTTTTAAGCTATACCTTGGCTTGTTTGTGTTAATTATAGCTAAATTTTTCTTAGTTATTCTTTCAATTTAGTTATATTTTTATCAATTTATTAATTTCTTAGTTATACTTTCAATTTACTTTCTTATCTTTTGACCCAATCTGGCAAATAGCAAAGCGGTGCATGCGAGGAGGTCTTGTTTACTGCCAGTTAGCAAAGACACTTTTCATGTATAATATTTTTAAAGCCATATCCTTCTCTTTGTTTTCTTTGGACAGTGTTAATGTGCCGTGGGAAGGCCATGCGAGATTTTAAAGGTCCGGATTGTCGCTTTGTAAATTTTAAGAAGGGAGAAGCGGTGTATGTATATTATAAACTAATAGGAGAATCCACTGAGCTTTGGGCTGGAAGTGTAAGTAGTGTAAAGCATTTCTTCTGTTTGCTCTTGATAATCTCTTTTCATTCCTTTTGCCTTGTAAGAGAATGCTTGGAGTTTTGAACATGGCTAAATAACACAGTGAATGCTGCTTTGTCATGAGGCTGGTGGGAAGTGGGATGAGGTTTGATCAAACCTGAGTGCTGTGAAAAATGGGCAACACTAATGTGTCTAAACACTGTTAGAAAACTGCCTTTGTGTTGAAAACCTCCTATTGCAGCACTGTCAGTGGTGGTGGCCGCAGGACCACCTGGAAGCTAAGCCTCCCTTCCCACTTAGAGAGGCTTAAGCCTGTGCTTGTGTTTTCCCATGACGTGGTCTCATCCTGCACTCTATAATCCTGCTAAAGATCACTGCACATGCATGTTTTAATTGTGCTTCTCATCCTAATATTCATCTGCCTTCTTCCCCTTTTTATCTAAGCTGCATGTAGAGTTGAGGAAAAATAAGTAATAAAGCTAGAAAGGAGTAAGATAAATTTGATTTCTGAAAGGTCTCTCTCAGCTGTGCTGTAGCAGCTTACAGAGTAGTGGCCTTGTCTGAGTCAGCATCCTTGGACAATCTGAGGGGCTTCTGCTAATGGGGAAGGAACATCCCCATATTTGCAGTTACTTTGTAGGAAGCTCCTCTCAACTTTCACAGGCACCTTATTTGCCTGGCAGAGGCAGAACTGAGAGGAAGAGCAGTTTTTGTGGGTGCCCCTTGAAAATATTGGCAGTCCAGAGGTTGCTTAGACCTAGTCCCTGTTGCTTCCTCCCCATGTTTCCTCTACATCCTTTTTAGTGTCTAAATTGTTTACTTCAACCTCCTTTCTTACTCTGGTTTTCTACAAAGGATAAACAATTTTGACAGTGGTCTAGGGTGCATGAAACCACACTTGGGTGTTGACTGTGGGAGCAGTGGCCTAGTGAAAATCAGGATGTATCACTTTCTGTAACCACTTCAGGCTGGGCGTGGACAGCCAAGCTCTCAGTAGGAGCTGAATCCAATTAGAACGATACAGAAGTGAATAGAAAAACTGCAGCGCATGGTTAAAGAAGAGTTAATAATTCTATCATGCTGGTAATTCCCTTCTGACATGTACTGTACCATAAATAATCTGGGTAATTAGTTGGTACAGGTTTCCAGGGCTGCCAGTTCTCAAGATGCAGAGTAGCAGTGTGGGGCCAATTTTGCACCTTCTAACAAGGTATAATGTAGGCTGCAAGATCAGACAGTAGGTTAAGGTAATTGCTGAGTTAATATTCAGTTTAATTATTCACTGATAGGCAGCTCATGCAACAGTTAGGTGTGTCTCCAAGTTAAAAGGATGTTTGCTTTGAGTTTAAAGTAAAAGCTGCAGTTCGCAGGTCAGAAAGAATTGCCAAGCTCCGTTTTATTTGTTTTCATTTTTCAACTGTGTTACACGATTTTCAGTGCTCCTTTTAGGGCAGTGCTGCCAGACTGATTCCTTTTGGTTGGTGGCTATAACCTTTATTTCTTTTATCCCTCTTGGGTTGACTGCTGCTGCATTAATCATAACACTGCAACAACCAGCAGGGAAGCACTGCAGCAGGGTCAGAGGTGCCTGCCTTTGCATTTTGAGTAGGGTGCTGGCATGGCTGCCCCTGTCCCTGACTCACAGGTAACACTGGGGTCTCTCCTGTATCCTGACTTCCTGTGCCAGATTTGGCTGGGCAGCCTGATTTCCCATGCAAGGTTTGGCTGGGCAGCTTGATTTATGCAGGCCAGCCGTGCCTGCTGTGTGAAGTCTTGGAGTCAGGGGGAAGCTGCTGCTTGCTAATTAAAACCAGGCTACCCAGTGAGATCTGCCATCAAAAGAATTCCAGTGGAAGGCATGCTACCTTCTGCCATGGCCCTTCTGGGATCTCATTGCGTGACTTCGTGTGGGCTTTGTGTGCATTATTTGATCCCATCCATGTACTCTACTTCTTTTTTCCATTCCCCAAAGTATTTTTTGGGAAATGATTTATTACAGCAGAATAGAAGCTATGAAATCAAGGGCTAACTGAAGTTCTGATTGTCAGGTGTGAGCAGAGGTCAGGGGAATGTGTGTATGAGAAGCTTCAACTAAAATGCAACCTGGGGTTTATTTCAAACAAGTTGTAAATACAGATTCTAATTCCAAAATCAATTTGAAGGAGCCATGAGAAATACAATAGTATTTCTGACCTGAAGGGAGATGATCTGATAAGAAAAGGAGCCTTTCACCAAGGCTGAAAAATCTGTAGCAGTTGGGACGAGGCTTTATTTGCCTTTGCTTTTCTAATTCACTCCACCCTTTTCAAGCCATTGTTGATTTTTTTTTCCTGTGCCAGCAAACATGTTGTATTTTGACAAAATAGCTCCTTTATTTTGTGATGCCAGTCTTGAATACTAAATTGCTTATAGAGCACACACTATATTCACTGGGTATTTTGCATGTGAAAAAATTCTGGAAGCCAGCTGTAACATGTATTCTGTATATTTTATGACCTGTAGTTTTTATCAGAGCTCTCTAAAAAGCAATAGTAAAGCAAAACCAAATGCTTGGAAAATAATCTGTGACCATTATTTAATAGTAATTTCATGTTATGAATTTCATTAATACATCAGTTGCAGGAAAATTCTTGATCTTTTTCCCCCAAAACCAGAGGATAGAGCGTGTCAGGTCCTCTTGTTGTCCTCTGCACAGTGTCCTGCTGTAAGTCAGTCTCCCCTTCAGCATCAACCTTGCGTTGCTTGCACCATCAAGTTGTTGTGTAGACTCCTGTGCATTTTTCCTGCACTCTGCCCTCACTTTAGCAGAGTCCAAAACTCCAGAAGTACTTCAGATAATTCCAAGTAAAACCTGCCACTTTTTCACAAAACATTTTATGAAAGACACTTTAAGGATGTTATTTTATCTTATGGCAAAGGAATGAACTTAATACCTTTGATTCAAGGTTGAGAAAACCATTTCTGGCCTCATATTACAAGAAATGGACTTGACTGCAGATTGTGGCTTGTGTTGTTGTTTGTTTGTTTTCAAACCTTGTACATAGGTTAGTAAAAAAGAAGACAGGGTGGATAAAATTAAGTAAAACAGGAAGACAATATTTCTGGAGGACCCAGAGGGTCAGGGCAATACTGTGTTTTCTTAACACTGCCAATGCTCAGCAAGTGCAAACCAGCTCTTCTTTACTCTGTGTTCTGAAGTTTTAGTTACCTGTGATGCCTGTGCTTTAGGGATGTGGGCTTTAAGAGTAAAAAGATTTGAACATCAGCTTCCCCAGCTGTCTGATAGATGATGTGAGGGTGTGGATTCTTGGTCAGTGAATCTGCAGCAGCTGCCTGTGACACGTGGGCACCGAGGGGCTGGATGCTGTCCACACAGCCATGTGTTTTGTCCATGTACAACTTTTTAGCTGGGAAGAGAGTGGATATTTCTCCTTTATACACTTGGCATTGATAGTGCTTTTCCTCTGTCATGTCTGTAGAGAATGAATGTTTCCTTTATCTGCACAATTAGGCATTTTTTTCCCCTTACAAGAGAGGACTTGTAAGGAGAGAAGCAGATGAAATTTTGGGCAGGCAGATCCCATATGGCTTATAAACCACACAAGTGGCAAACTGGGTCACTGCAGAGGACTTGTATGGTCAGCAGCTTGGATTGCAATAAAGTAGTTTCAAATTGTGATGCCTGATTATAATGGTTGTCAGAGAATTAGTCTGTAAGGAGGCTTTGAAGCTCTAACTTTTGTTTTCAGGAAGATCATTCAAAACCGGAGTAGAAGTTTAGAGAGAGAAATAAGCCAATTTACAATTAAACTCTAGTGTACTACGTAAAGACAAGCTTTTGATTTTACTTGTCTAAATGAATTTCCCATTCCCTTTGGTAATTCCCAATAATAAACATGCATACATGTTCTGAGTAAGAGAGCAATATATGTTTACAAAAGGTGGGGAGGGAACAGTTTGGGGTTTCTTAATACATATGTAACTAACTTCAGAAATGTCAACTATGGAAGGTAAGATCTGAAAGAAAGTAGTTTAAAAAGGAAGTCCTGTAATGTATCAGTTTTTCATTTGCTTGCATATCAAAACAAACATCTCCAAAAATTATTAGGACATATTATTTACTAGATACTAATTTTTTCTTTTTTTTTTAATACCATTGTAAATCCAGAAAGATTTAGGCAAGGTTCACCTGTTTCAGTGCTATCAGTGTAACAATATGTCTGTGTATCCCTAATATCCTGTACCAAGTTTCTTTTTTAATTTGTACTTTAGTGAGTGTTCTCCCCACACAGACTCTTCAAGAAAATTGGCAATTGTCATCTTTCTCCTGTAACAAATGATTGAAGAAATGACCAATTTTATTTTTTTCCCCCAGATATTTTGTTTGTCTAGGAACTTTGTGCCTTTCTAGGTGTTTCCACCAGACTCTAATTACCTCAATTATCTAATCAGTGTAGTGATTGCATGTTATTAATATTGGCTTCTTGACAGCTGTTGTCAGAACTCTCAAGTTCGAGTATTACTCTCTGTAGATCTTATCTGGTGAGTGATAAGAAAGATTCATGTCTTCCACTGTTTGCCTTGCCTTAGCACATTGAAAATCACCATTCTGTGACTGATTTTTGCTTGTGTCAGGCACTGAAGAGAAACAATGCATTTGCAGAGGAGGGGGGTATATTTTCCACACGTTTTAAAATTATTAATTCTGCATTTTAAAATGATGCCATTTTGCCTTTCCCTATGAATCTGCTTTAATTTTTTTTTCATATGTTACAAAGTGAGTGTATTTTGGGCTATAATATTGTGTGTGAATGTAAATGAGGTAAAGATCCTCTTCTGCTTGCTCCTTGAGAAAATCCTTGAGGTGTGTGTGGTGCCCCTGGTGCCTCTGATGCAGTTAAAGCAATTGAGCCAGAAGGCCTGGGCTTTATTCCCAGCTCTCCTAATAATTTGTTATAAGTCAGGCTTTAAAACATGAACAGTAAAAAACCAACTTGATAAGGCTTTTGTGAAATGTAAGTATAAAACCTCAGTGAAAACTCTGGCATAAACAAGGCATCACTGGTCTTTTATTCACTGTGTTAAACTTCATTTAGAATACTTGAGAGTCAGTTCAACATATTTGCTACTGGTGTCTGCAATTTTTTACATAGTCATGTAATTTCTAAACCTTCTTTACTGTTTTTTGTTTGTTTGTGTTTGTTTTTACACAGGTTGGAAGTGATTTTGGATATTTTCCAAAGGATTTACTTGAAATAAATCATAACTATTCCAATGAGGAGCTAGAATTACCAACAGATGTAAGTCTTACTTGTTCTGGTTTTTTTTTCCAGTTGGGGTTTTACTGTTTCTTACCTCAACATTCAGTAAAATTCCTAAGGAAGAAATTGGGAATACTAGTGATTTTTAGTTACTTTTTGTTAGTAAGCAGCCACATACGTGCTGAGGTGCACATGTATGCACAGAGGTGGAATGTTTGTGCAGCTCTGAACAAACGTGGATGGGTGTGAAAGCATCAGCCCAAAATGTGGGCATTGACCTTTCTTTTTTCAAATGTTACGGTTTTCTTTTAAAGAAATCTTTTTGGATTGAACTCTGTACGTCCTTCTAGCTAGCTTGTGAATAGGCCTTCTGGTATGTAATCAAAATTACTTCTTTTCCCAAACTTTCCAAGTTTAAAGTACTGTCAGAAACAAACAAAACTGGGCACACTCAGGCCTTTGATTCTAGAATTGGTCCTGCAGCCCTTTCACACATGACTGGCTTTCATGCACTAATAGCAGCAACTCCAGAGTTGTGTCAGTAAAGCCTTTTTGAGGCTGTAGCTTTATGCGTGCTTGCAGCACAGAAAGCTGAGCAAATTCTGGGCTGCATCCAAGGCAGCGTGGCCAGCAGGGCAAGGGAGGGGATTCTGCCCCTCTGCTCTGCCCTGGTGAGAGCCCATCTGCAGTGCTGCATCCAGATCTGGGGTCCCCAGCACAAGAAGGACATCAGCCTCTTGGAATGAGTCCAGAGGAGGCCTTTCCTTCACCAAGGTGATTCGAAGGATGGAGCACCTTTCCTACAAGGAAAGGCTGAGAGATGTGGGATTGTTTAGCCTGGAAAAGAGAAGGCTCCAGAGATTGCAGCCTTCCAGTACCTGAAGGAAGCCTACAAGAAAGATGGAGAGGGACTTTTTATAAGAGCATGTAGTGACAGGACAAGGGGAAATGGCTTCAAACTGAAAGAGAGCAGGTTTAGATTAGATATTAGGAAGAAATTCTTTGGAGGCACTGAAGGAGTTGTGGATGCCCCATCCCTGGAAGTGTTCAAGGGCAGGATGGATGAGGCTCTGAGCAACCTGGTCTAGTGGAATGTGTCCCTGCCCATGGCAGGGGGTTGGAACTTGATGACCATTAAAGCCCTTTCAACCCAAGGCCATTCTATGGTTCTATGAAATTGTGTCTTGCACAGCTTCTATTTATTTTTCAGAAATTGTGTGACAGTCCTCCTGCTTGGAGGACTTGGTCCTTTAAGGGGACACCAGTTAACAGAGGTTGTGACACACAAGCTTAGCAACATTTGTTTTCTTCCATTCACTGGCATTCAGCAATAGACTTGTTCTTCATTCAGTACATATGGTGATGAGTGCAGTGTAATACTGCCAGCTCCATTGCTGCCTTACACTTTGTTCCTGCAAAACCTTTTTATTTAGGTTTTTTATGAGTCCTTGGACAAAACCTCTACTGATTTCAAAGACAGTTTTGGTTAAGGACTCAAGGGGTTAATTCTATGTGATTAACATAATTTACTTTGCTGCTCCATCTCTCTTTAAGTAGGCAAATGTTTTTGGTCTCATCACTGCTATAAAGAAAATTTTTTTTTTGACTGCATGTTGTTTTTCATTTCAGGAAACAGACTTTGTTTGCTTTGATGGAGGAAGGGATGACTTTGATAATTATAATGTGGATGAACTTCTGAAGTCATTGCAAGAGACAATAGCAAATGAAGGGGAAACTGAATCGAGTGATCCAGGGACAAAACCAGCTGAAGGAATTGAGAAGGATAAGGAGGCTGAACAGACTGATAGAGGAAAGTCCCTTGGTGCTTTGGAGACAGACCATCTTGAGCAAAGTGCTGAAGAAAAAAAGGAAAACCTTGTCTTGACAGACAAAGTTGACAATTCTCTTACAGAAGGAACTGAAAATACTGGGGGAGACTCCAGTGTCAATAGTCACAAAGAAAACTCTCAGGGAGATCAAATTGCACATGAGCACTTGACAGGAATGCTACATGGGAAATTAAAAGGGCTAGAAAGTGAAAATACCAAAAACACTAGTATTCCTCAGGGTGAAACCAGCCAACTTGACCAAGAGAATGAAGTCAATGCCTATACACTTTTAAACAGAGAGCTCTCTGTGAACTTAAAAACAAAATTTGGCTCAACTGCTGATGCTGTTGTATCAGATGATGAAGTGACTCGCTTTGTTACATCACTGGAAGATGATTTAAATGAAGATTTGAGCATTAATCCTCACGATGAAGAGGAGGAGCCAGAGTTTGCGGGTCAGTCTGCAGAAATCCCTTTGCTGTCTTTTACAGCAGAGGATGAAATTGCATCCCCTGTGGATTTAGAAGATGATGGAAACTATGACGTTGAGTCACAAAATCATGAACCTGATGAAGATGCAAAGGGTGCTACAAAGCTAAATAACCAAAGAGACAATGGGGAGGAATGGGATTCAGATGCATTAATTCTTAAGGATGCCTTCAGTAAGAGCAGGAACTCAGGTGACAGTGTAAGTGTAGACAGGTCTAAATCTAAACAAACAGAAGAGAAACAGGATGAGGTGGTGCTAATTAGTAAAAGAGAAGCACCAGCAACAACTCAGCCTGAGGATCTCTCCAAAGAACCCTTTGGAAAGGAGCCTGTGGGTACAGATGATCTGGGTTCAAAAGAAAAAGCCAACAAAACTGAACAGTTGGAAGAGCAGCTCACTGATGGAACAGAGTCCCATTCTGCAGCACTGAAAGGTAAAGCTGTGCCTGATCCTCATGCTTTGCCTAGTCCAGGCAATGCTCTGGAGTCCAAATTATTTCTTAAAAACAAGGAAGATGCGTCAGAACCATCTGATGCTGATATCAACAAAAGTCCTGAAAGAGTTGTACTTGCTCCAGCAGAGAAACTTGAGAAACAGTTGGAGGACGATACCTCAGAGGAGTCCTCGGAAAGTGATTTAAAGCACAAAAGACTATGGGAGAAAACAGTGGAGAAGGGAGAAGCTGAGAACAAGCCTCCAGTTGATGTTCCAGCCAAACCAGTGGAAGAGGTAAAAAATGCATCTCAAGGTGACCTAGGGGATAGTGACCTCTTGAGACAGAAAGTGGAGCGTGGAATGCCCGCTGTGGAGAAAGAACTTCTCAGACATGAAGATTTAAAACAAGCAGGGAAAATTGATAATGAAAGTAAAAATCCTGCCTCTTCTAACAAAGAACTGGATATAAAAAAGAGACACCTGAAAGAAACCCCTGCAGGGGAAGGAGACCCAAGCTATAGTGGAGCTGTTGAGCAACCTAGGCTGTGGGAAAATGAGACTGAGTACTTAGAGGCAGATGTGAATGAAAAACTTTCAAGAAATCCTGGCAAGATGCCAGTGTTTAAGGAAAGCGCTGAGAAAAGTTCCCCAGAAGAAAAATCAAAAAGCACCACACAGAACACTAATACAGATAATCTTACTTGGCAAGGAACTGCTCGTCCTGAGGATGCAGGAGCAGACAGAAGTCCTGGCAAAGATTTGGCTAAAGAAACAACACAAAGAGCAGAATTGCAATCTGAAGAGCCAGATGCTGAAGATGACCCTAACCTGAAACAAGCAGATGATGAGCTGCTGGAAGATGAGAATGCAGCAAGTGCAAAACTGTCACAAGCAAGGGCTGCAAATGTCCAGAGTAATACACTAGGTGGTGAAAATACAAATCCTGAATTAGAAGGACTCAGTGAAGCTGTTTCAGGAACCCCAAATCCTACTTACAAAACAGGAGAGGAAACAAACTCATTCCCTAAGGAGGATAAAACAAGCAGCATGCAAAATGCAAGCGAGACTGGGAACAAAGATGTTGACATATCAGTGAGAAAAGATGCTAAATTGGATGAGATGCAACATGTCACGGAAGCTGATGAGAAGTTTTCTGAACCTGAGGAACCATCAGATGTAGAAGAACATAATCTCCAATCTCCTCACACAGAAGACAGCAATGACTTTGACCAAAGGAAAGATCATCTCCCAGAGGGCATTTCACAGAAAGACTCAAAAGAGGTGCAAAATTTAGAGCAAACCAGAAACCACCAGCAGCAATCTATACATGTCCCCAGCCCTGCAGACAGCTCAGAGGCCACCAGTGACATTGTAACAGACTTCAGTGAGTCTGTGAAGCGGCTCTCCATAATGAGAGAGTTCCTGGATGAAAAGCGCATGACGCGCCTGCAGAAGTACCTTGGGCTCGAACACGTGGTTAGGGTTGAAGCCATGTTCCACGACATGAGGGTGGAGATGGAGCTTGCTCGGAAGGCGAGCCAGGATAACGAAGATGTAGAGAAAGCTCTGGATGAGATACTGGAGTTTTCAGAGTCGAGCATTATGGATGTTGTAGGAAAAGTTCTGGATTCCAGGGTGGCAGAAAATAAGGAGGAGGTGGTGAAGGAGATGGATTTGTATGATGAGGAGAGTGCACTGATGGATGATATTCAAGAATTAATATATTCATTAAGAAGTAAATATTCATCTGCTGGTGAGAGTATCCCACTTGCTTCTCCTCCAGAACAGGAAGATGACCAGCTGCACATTCAAGGTAGGATGTTAAACCAGATAATAAATATATGAAATGGGAGTAAAACCCTGTCCCAAGCAACAGTAACACAGAGAAACTTGAAGAGGGTGAACAAGTAGAATTGAAAGAGGCTTTGTGCAATAACCTGGGATTTTGTTTATTTTTAATGCATGTTTTTAGCATTGTGATGAAAGTGGCTCAGGGACAAATCCTAAGGGAAGATACTGAGTTCAGCAGGCCTGTTCTTATGGACCAAGTTCTGTGTAAGATAAGTGAGATCCATGCATGGATATGGTCATAAGGAGCCGCTCAGGACAAGGAAACAGGGATTCACATATACTAATCTGCAGAATTTTCTGGAGGGTTTAGAGCAGGCTTTTTCCCTGAACTAATTATCACCTGACTGTGAGACATCTGGTGATTAATGCTAAGTCCAGGTGCTAAATCCAGGCACCTAAAATCTTGGATGTCCTTATAATCATATTTTTGCCCACATTGATAAAAGAGTGTGTAAGTAGCAATACCAAACAGACAGATCTTTTGATTGGGCAAGAACCAGAGATAGTGTCTTTTGCAAACTTGCTGGGTTTTCTATTAGTGTACAAGATGTTAAGATACTTTTAGCCAGGCTCCTCTTACAGTAGTACATGTTAAGTATGTGATCTCTGATAAGGTCACGAATGATGCAAATATTTCACCTTGCAGAGTTTCACTGCAAGGTCAGTGGTTAATATCTTGCACAAATTTCATACAGACATTTAACTAGATGTTACTGAAAGTTGATTGAGAATATACTGGAAGCAATACAGAAGCTGATGTATTTAAGTGTCAAGAAAGCTTTGCTTCATGCAGCATTTCACTGAAGTGAGTAAGTAATGTACATTAGCTCAATGCTTAATTCATATCTCCTTGTCTGTCACAGATGGTGCAAAAGAGGCTGAATATGACAGTGTTTCCACCAGAAACCCAAATACCATTGATGGGACCAATTGGGAATTTCAGCAGCTCATTGAAGATAAGAGGCCAGAGCAGCCTATTGAGGAGGAGGAGAGGGCTGTCAATATTCCACCTGAGCATGAAGAGGCCAACTTCTCAGATAATGGAGAAGCTGAAGAAGGGTTTGATAGTGAAAGAGGACCACTCCTGGAAGATACTTCCTTTGGGTCAGTTGATTCAGGAGAGAGTGCCAGCGAACACATTGCTGGAGGTAACCATTTGGAATTGGCTTATTTTGTTCTTTTCCTCTTGAAGACGTGCATGGTTTAATGTATTTTTAGGGAAATAGCAGGAGTTTTCACTGATACTTTCATTTTATGTTGCTATAATCCTCATGGCTTTCCCTGATCGGTGACAGTCCCTCTAGTGGCAGTACTGTATGGCTAATTTAGCACAGCAGTTTTTCTACTATGGTTTTGCAATGTAGGAAAAAGGAAAGTGCTCTTGTGAGTGTCAGAGCTCTGTGCTTGGGCTTGTGGACTGTGTCTCAGGATGGTAGTGGAGAAAGAGCAGAAATCCCTGGAAGCATACCATCAACCCAGGTTTCTGCCTCTTTGCAGGGATTGACAGCCTAAAGGTCACCTTCTATAGACAGGACTGCCCAGAGAATTGTGTGCCCTCTCTTCTTGCTCTTTTCTGCCCATGTCTCTGGGCCATATTACTTTCCAGGAAAGGTGGTGTGTAGCTTCCCCCTCAGGCAGCTCAATAATTTCTCTCTGTGTTGGAGTAGGAGAAATGTTTGGCTCTCTCTGGCTGAGGCCTTATCCCTCTGGAGCTAGAGTGCTGTCTCATCATTATGCCAAGGAGGGATCCTATTACTGTCATCTTTCCTGGCTCTATTTTGGCATGAAACAATCTTTGACTGTGTTCTCAGTGCTACTCTCAGCTTTGCTGTTCTGCCTTCACTTCTGATTATGCTTAATAATTCTCTCTCCACTGAGCATTTAGGAAAAATTCAGGCACATCTTCATTAGCTTTTGTACACTGCTGAGGTGTTGTACCATCTCCAGGGCCAAGTGCTTTGAAGCAGCTTCTAAGATCTGAAGGAAATTCTAGGTTGAATGCCAAGAAAACTAAGGAATTTTAAATGTCTAGTGGATAACTTGCTGGTTAAGCAGTCAGATGTTCAGCTATATTTTAGACCATCTTCCATTTTTTCCTTAAAAGTGGTTAAATGCTGCTTGGCAGGAATTCTTAGGAGGGCTGGTAGAGGTGTTGGGAAGTAACAAGGCAGATGATGGTAGAATGGCTGGTCACAGCTGCTGTTCCGTGGTGTGACAACAGGCTGGGCAGGTGGCTGTGGAACCTGCTGGCCTGGACGTGTGGCAGCAGAAGGAGCAAGAGGAGAGTGCAGTATTCAGGCCAGGGTAGAGCTGGAGATGGTTTAAAGCTTTTGCCATACTTACAGAGTACTGACAGAGTTCAGAAGTGTTTGAAGTGGTTTCAATCTTGAGGATGTCCTGTGCAGGGCCAGGAGTTGGACTTGGCAGTCCCTGTGGGTCCCTTCCAAATTGTAATATTCTGTGGTTCTGTGAACGCTGCTGGGAACTAATGGGAGGGATTCGCGGTTAGGAATTGAAGAGTGCGCGCTGCTGTGATTCACGGCTGGAGGAGCTGGATGTGCTCTGGCCGAGGCACCGCACAGCCGTGCCCTGTCCTGCGGCGCCCCTCCTAACGCCGCCTGTGCAGTATCAGAGCACTTCCCAAGGGCTCGCTGCCTCTTTCCCCAGTGTCCCGGCGCACGGGGGGCCGTCCTGCAGCGCGGTGCCCGGGGCGGCTCCCGTGTGGCGCCGTGAGGTGACCCCGCTCCCCTCTCGCCCCGCAGGTGCCGCTGCGGGCGCCGCCTGGCGGGGNGTGGCCGGTGGAGCAGCCCTCGGGGCGGCGGAGGCTGTTGCAGGTGAGGGCAGGGAAACGGCGGCGGGCGGGCGGACGGGCCGACCGTGAGGAGCGGCGGATGGGCTTCGTCGGCCCGACCCGGGCGGTGACACACCTCCCCCGAGCGAAGCGGGTTCCTGAGGGAGTCACCCCGGCGTACCCCGCCGTGAGGGCGGCTGGCGTTCCGCGCCCCCGGCCCGTAATGTGGGGCAATCCCGCGGGAGCGGAGGCGGCCGCTGGCGTCAGGGATCGCTGCCGGCCTCCCCGGATGGCGGGGAGAGCTCGCCCCCGGCCGGGCTCTGCAGGGGCAGGTGTGCGCCCTCCTTTCCGTCCCCCTTTCTCCCGGCTGTGGAGAAGGTAGGGAGAGAGAAGGTAAGTAGGAGGAAAGGGAGGGAAAAGGCAGCGGCTCCCATGTGGCTCGCACAGTTTGTTCCCTGAGCGCCATGCCGCTATCAGCCCCTTAACCTGTACCAAGCATTCGCACCTTCCCCAGGTGCTCTCTGACCTCCAGGTAGAGGAGGAGACTCATGGCGTATGACCCTCTGACAGGGGCAGCAGCTGAGAGAAGATCTGAGCCATTTGCACTGGATTGGTACAGACATCTAGATGTAAAACTGTTAGGGTTTTTTTCCCCTATAATTTTCCATCCTTATGGCTTTGGAAACAGGTCAAATAACTACCAGTGCTGTGTAATGCAAATTGTGCACATCAGTGTGTACTCGTTTTGGTGTGGCTCTTCTTTGCCAGCGGACTGCCACTGTCAGGTGTCCTCCTGGTACTCGGGAGTTTTGCATTGAAATATGAGCACCAGGCTGCTCTGTGGTTTTTTTCATTTTCGGTTTTCAGTTTTTAGAAAAATTGCAAGAAACCTCCAGATGGTTCTCTGGTTTTATGGGGGGAATAAAGGCACCTGTCAGACTGCTTGTTTTGCCCCACTGTTTAATGGAAACACACTCATAGCTGTCACTGCTGTCGGTTTGCAGTTGGTTGCCACCCTGCCTGAGGAGATGCGTCCTGGGCCTGATTTCCATGGACTTCCATGGGAGCCTGTTATAATAACTGCCTTAGTGGGAATTGTCACACTTACTATATTTTTCTGGAGAACCTGCCTTTCAGTGAGTATACTTCATGCTTGCAAGCCTGCTGATGTTTCACTAGCTGAATGGTCCTTTGTATGGTTAAACTGTTTCAGCATTACTGGAATCAAAGCAATATGTAGTCTTTTGTGTTTTTACTTTTTCTGTTTAGAGCATTAATGGGAGCTAAATACTGGGCTGAATAGCTAAAGTAAGTTGCAGTACTAAGAAGCATTTTCCATAAGCTGGTAATTGAAGATTGCTTAGTAAGAGATAATTTCAAAAGCAGCATAGAGGAGTATGATGTAAATAAAGAAGGCTGGGGAAATGATCAGCATATCTTTGAAATGAGAAGCCTTCCATGTGCTTGAACCTGTTGCTGGCTATATCCAAAACAAACAGTTAATCCTTCCCCACTTCATGTTGTCCAGCTGCTTGCAGGTACTGCATTTAGAAACCTAAAAGCATGATATTAATTCTCATTGGAAAGCTTCTTCCATTGTCCTCATTCCACATGGATAATTTTCTGTGCAACAAAAAGTCTATCACCAGCTCTCAACTATAACAGTGCTTTTCCTTGGGAACTGAGAGATGAGAATCAAATAAGCAAATTAATTTTACAGATGTACAGTTCAGTCACAGTATGCTCTGGAAATTTGTGGAGTGCTTCATATTTGCCTGACAAAAATAAACTAAAACTACATCTTTTCTGTAATAATATTGATAGCTTTTTTTCCCTTGATTAGTTTTGGTGTTGAGTACACTGGGTCAATTTCAAATGCAAAAAACATTGTTAATAGAACAACTTAAAAAAGCTTCTGAAAGTGTACTTTTATGGTGTTAATTTTGAAACAAGCACCTGTCATGTAAATGTATTGCTTTAGAGGGCAGAGAACTGGGATGCAAGGGGGTTTTTTTCTGTTTGCAAGTTTGTGGCTGTGGTTTGATACAAAATGGCTTCATTTTCTATGCAGATTAGCTGTGGGCAGTTACCGGTGTCCCTTTAGTGAGTGAGTAAACAGGCGTTTACTGAGGCTCTCGGGCAGGGCTTTAGCCTGGGAGCTTTTATTAGAAAACAGCTTAAGCTCGCTTGTAGTGTTACTCAACACTCATTGGCAGTGATAGATGTGTTTTCCATATGCCCCTGTAATTGGCATGGAAGTGGTCACTTTTTTCCATATGGAATATTAATAACATTTTTCACTTACAACTTTTTATGGCTAATATTTTTGTTTGTTTGTTCTCTTCTGTAGGTAAAGAGTAGAATATATCAAGGTAAGTTTCTCTCTACTTTTCAGTGTAGTTGATCTTAAGCATTAGTTTTGAATATTTATACTGTTTCAGAGGACCCAGTATCCATCTTCACCCCCTTTCAAGGAGAATGCTCAGTCCAAGGTTACAGTGTAAACTTGGCCAGTAGATGATACTTAGTTGAATCTGAGGGTTTAAATTTTACTCTTGATAATGCTAAGATCAAGAGAAACAGTGCTGCTTGCACCTGCGAAATAAAGGGCAGGGAAAAGCTCCACTTTGTTTAACATAAATGTGAACCACTGGTTCATGGGCAGAGTTTGTTTTGGTTTTCTGACTAGCAGGTCTGCCTTTGCTTGCTCTTTCAGAAAGCAGGAAAGCAGATTCCTTTTGTTTTTTGGATTGAGGGGAGCCTGAAGCTGGCTGTTGTGCAGTTGCAAAGAGACACTCTTAAATGTAGATCTAAATATGCAGGCATTGCTGTGGCCAGCACATCACTTTTTACATGAGTTTTTCTCCAGCTTCAGGTTTATAAAATTAAAGTGTACTGAATGGAAAAAAAATTCAAAGTAAGGTGATTGCTGGAATTCATAATTGAATAAAAAAATGCAAATGTGGAAGAATTGTCTTCATAGGAACTCCATCTCTTCCTCCCTCACATTTTACTTACCAGTCATTTCTCTCTAGTTTCGTTGTGGTTATACTGCAGTTTCCTTCTACACAGTTAACGCAGAATTAATGAGCTGAAAAAAGCCCATCTTAGGTTTCTGAGGTAATTTCTCTAGTGCAGGAAGAATATTGGTATTGGTGGTGCAAAAATTAGTAGCCTTCCCTAAAAAATCGAGGAACATGTATTTAATTTCATCACCCAAATACTCTTTGATGCTGTGTAGAAACTACTAAAGATCAGAACAAATCCATATTCTTCAAGCATGATACAGGCCACACTGTTATTGAAATCTTTATCCAAAATGGAGGAATATTAACAGTCACAAAAATGCTTTAAAACATAGATTACATTTGGAGTCCCAAGGATAAAAATCTCTTATCCTTTCTTAATGGCAGTAGTAAAATTGGGAGGCCAAGCTAATGCAGAGATTGCTGCTTCCCTTAAGCTGCTGAGAGCTATCTTGAACTTTGGCAGCCACTTACTGTCTCTCTTTTCCCAGAGTGGGAAAGGCCTGGGATGCACTGTCCCAGGAGCCCTTGTGTGGGAGGGAAAGGAGGAGTAGCAGTTGCAGTTGCACTCTGTGGGATGCAGTTGGAACAACCAGTGCTCCTTGTGCTGCAGGGTTTGCTGTGAGGCAGATGGTGCTTGGGGCAGTCAGATCCAGACCTAGGTGGCTTAGGACTTGAAAAATAACAACAATTGGATGTTTTTTTAATAACTTGCAATAAAATAGTTGAAGTATGTTAATGATTTTCATTGAATCCCAAGGTTTGGTTGGTGCCTTGTTTAGGGTGAGAAGTAAATGCATGCCTGAAGGCTGCTGCTTGGTCACAGCCCTTTTGAGGTCTAAGCAGAGCAGCTCCTTAAGACCTACTGGTGCTGTCTCCCAGCTGACTGTCTCTGTTCTGTTCCCAGCAGATCTTTCAGAGCTTTCATCCTCTTACCTTTGCTCATGAAATATTCAGCTTCAATAGAGCAGAAAGGTGGTTGTTAGGGAAGGTGTGGCATCTCCCTGAGTGTCTGAGATTGCTCTGAGGTCCTTGGTGTCAACTCTTCCTCTGAACGCACCTCAGGTGCGTGTAGCCAGCACCTCACTCTGCTCTGGGTTCTGGGAGCAGCTTTGGTGAAGTGGATGCAGGAGCTTTGTGCTTTGTGTCAGCTTTACTGTCACGTTTTCAATCCTAACTTTAAGTGAAAGCTGGAGATGCAGAAAGGGCTGACTGCCAAGGAATTAACACTCTCCTGATTTATGCTTTAGTTATTACCTGAAAACGTTCCTTGAAGTGGTAGTAATGACAGCTGATTTTTTCCCCAGTATATGAAGTACAGTTACTGTAAGCTTTCTTTTTCTTCCTAGTGACTGAAAAACAACTTGCTGAAAAGATTAAAAACCTTCTGCAAGAAAAAACAGAAATCTTAGAAAAATTGTCAGAATATGATCAAAAGGTATTGCTCTAAGTTGTCCTTTGTTTCTTAATTTTCTGTTATTGCTTTAATTGCACTGTCAATGCAACATCTAATGTATTTTTATTTTCTATTCGTACTGCATATTATGTTGACAATTTCATCAGTTCTGTGTGGTTGTTTCTGTGTTTAGATAAAGGAAGCAAAGGAATCTGTGAAAGTGACCCAAGAACAAAAAGACATTCTCTCAGATGAAACTGCAGGGCTTAAGGTAAGAGAAAGTTAACTGTCTCTGTACTGAAAACAGCAGTACAAATAAAGATAGTTTGCATTAGGTTGGTCTTTTACACCTTTTTTTTTTTTTAAGGACACTGTCAAAGAATTGGAAGAAGCAAATCAGCAGCTAGATAACAAAGTGAAAAATCTGCACACCATGCTCGAAACAGAGAGAAAAAAGAATGAGAAAAAACAGAAAAAGGTTAGAACAATTACACTTGTGTCTTACATGTCATTAGCTTGATGTGCCCTAAAAGCTGGTCATGACTTGATGGGTTAGATAGAGGTAGAACAAACAAGGTGAGCCACCTCAAAAAGAGAGATTAAATGAAATTTTAGGTTTATCCCAAGATCAAAGGATTAGTCTGTTGATTTATTTTGTTTGGGTTTTTTGGGGTTTTTGTAGTTTTTTGGTTTGTTTTTTTTTTTTAAGATTTTGATGGACTTGTGTGGTTATGTACTTTCACACACAAACAGATGCATTCAGGTCAAGGGGCAGTCTAATACTGCCTAGCTGGAGCCAGAAAGTTCCTTGGCAATATAAGCTGAAGGTTTCAGGTTGGGAAGAGACATTTTCTTGTACTCGGAGCAGCATTTAGTTCTACAGTAAGCATGAAGATCTCTAAACTGCCCCTCTTTCTTGTTGTTCAGAGATATTTGTTTTCTCTTTCTTCTTTTTAAAGCCTGATTTTCTGTATCAACAAGCTCTTTGGCCTTGTTTTGGTCAAAGGTTGCTGCTAATGATAGCAGTTCATCTCACTGTGGACTGCACAGGTGTACAGGGAACTTCCCGGCCACAGACAGGCAGAGTCAGGGGTAGAAGGTGATTCCAATGTGCTGAGTGTTTCTATTCCTTACCTTGTTGATAAGGAAGTACTCTGTTGCTGCCAGCAAATGGATGCTTGACATGGAAGTTTGTTCATGTTTTGACTTTGCTTTTATGCTTCCAGAAGACACGGGTTAAATAATTACTCAGGCTGAGGTTTGTGCCAGGATAACACTAAGTCACTGCTCATCTTTTTCTTAGCTCTCTGAAACCCAGAAGTCCTTGGAGAAGCTTCAGGAAGCTATCACTATGCATTCTGCAGAGCTTTCAGAGGTAAAGAATTATTTACACCCCCTCAACAGTCACAAGTTTTTGTACCAGGAAAATTCTTATCATGGAATAGAAGATGCTGGCTTGGCAGATTGCAGGTTGTTTGTGCATATGTACTTTTTCTTTTCCATTTAACCAGATTTTTTGCAGCTATTGCTCTCCTATAGTTTGACTTTGTCTTCTTGTTCCTTTTTGTTTCGTATGTAGGTGCAGATAGCCCTTAATGAGGCTAAACTGAGTGAAGAAAAGGTGAAATCTGAGCTTCATCATGTGCAGGAAGAGAATGCTAGACTGAAAAAGAGCAAGGAGCAGGTAAGTTTTGCTCAGGCCAGGTAACCTTGGTTTTTAAACAAAATATCTGGCCTTTATTCCTAGCTTTTTCGAGTGTAGCTTCAGCATGTCTCTGTTTTCTTAACATGGCAGGATTCCTCATTTTCTATTACCATGATAAAATTCAAATGCTTTGTGCCTGTTTGCAGAGGCTGTTTGTGCAGCTGAGCCACATCTCTGGTATGAAGGCTTTGCCAGTTCCCATGATGTAGTTTTTGTTAGCAGAGTCACAGAAAGTCTGTGCTGAGGTGGTAGTCAAGGCATGATGGAGAAATTGCCACTTAGGATCAGGGCTTAAGGCGGTAATGGTGAAGATTTGCCAGAAAGTATTTCAGAAAGCAAAGATAATGGGGAGGAGGTTTAGCCCTGGAATGTTGGGGCAGTTCTTTTCCAAATAATTGTAAATATCTCTTTTCTTTCTTCATATGTGAAGTATGTGGCTTTTTAAGGAATGTGTTTTGATTACCTCTGGACTGCAATTAATTCCTCATATTTTGAGGTGTGTGAGCAGTTTGATGTTGGGATATTAGCTGAGAAAATGTCAAATTTGTAAAGCCACCTAATAATAAACTGCAGAAAGATTACTAGCATCCAGTTCTGCCAGTGGAACAGCAATGAGCCTCATAACTGAATTTTACCCTTTATCTGTGGTAAAGGGTAAACCCATGGTGATCAGTTATCACCAGAGCTGGTAGTAAAGTAGACATTAATTACATACACCATGCACTAAAAATACAGCAAGTAATCATCTTGCTTTGGTGCTTCATACAGCTGCTAAAAGAAGCTGAAGGTTGGAGTGAGAGGCATTCTGAGCTCCGTGAGCAGATTCAGCTGTATCAGAAATCTCAGAAGGACATAGAAGAGACACTTGCCTACAAAGAAAATGAAATTGAAGTAGGTTCCTATAACCAGCTTGCTTTCAATATTATGCATCATAAAATACTCTGTCATACTTCACGAAATGCAGGGCAATTGAACTTTTCATTTCTTTTCTAGGTTTTAACCAATTGCATTATGCAGCTGAAGCAGCTGGACATGGATTCAGAGGCCAAGAAGGATGACAGAGGGCATAAGTGGAGCCCAGATGATGATCTGGCCAATGGAGAGTTGTCAGGTACAGTCATCCCACCTGAGGATCATGTGGTGCTGTGCTCATGGCATGTTAGAGAGGGAACAAGGGGAATCCATACATAAAGAGCTGCCAGCTTGAATCCTCAAGCACAAAATATCCCTAACTGAAGGGAGGAACTGGCTATCAGATCAAGAATTGCTTTTAGATTACTTTTTAGGTAATCCACGAGTGTAGTGACAAGGTTGTAATAAAGTGTGTATAAAGGTTGGTAATTAAGAGCATTCCAAAAGCTGAGAGTCTTGGCTTTGTTGTTCTGGTACATTTATTTTTGAGATGAATTTTTAATGAGCTTTCTGCTTGCCTCCAGATAAATAACTAATTTAGGTAATCACATTTTCAAAATCTGAAAGGCAGAAATAGATGTTTTCAAGGCTATTCAGTCATTTGTGGTGTTGCACATGGATTTGCTGCATCTCTGGTTTTGAAATCCTTTTTTGTTCCTTTCTTTTTTTTCCTTTTTTCTACTTAAAGTATATGTGGGCTGGAAATTACCACTTCTTGATTTTTTTTTTNCTTTTGACCATGTAAGGATGTAGGGATTAAAGTGTAGGGAGCGTTACTTTTAACAGTAACGGACTTGTTCATGATAAAAAAACAGGGAAAACAAAGATATTTTCCTCTTTTAGATACTGAGAGTGAGAAGATGAGGACTCAGATTAAGCAGATGATGGATGTCTCCAGGGTATGTTGCACAAGTATCTAATTAATGCAGTCACATTACTGCTATAACTATGATCATAAACTCTCTGCTCCTTTTTTTCAGGTCAAAACGATGTTATCCATAGTTGAAGAAGATAGAAATCTTCTACAATCCAAACTGAATGATGAAGTAACAGCAAGACACGAGCTGGAAGGTGGGTTTAGCAAAATAACTGCTTAGGATGAAGTGCTGTTGGTGGCTTAAAAAGAAACAGAGCGTGTGAGTGGCCATCATGGTTCTTACTGCAACTGCTTCTCCAACAGAGAAGATAAAAACGTTGGAACACGATTCCTCTTTGCTGCAGTCAGCCAAAACTCAACTGGAAAATGAATGCAAAACTCTTCAGCAGAAAGTGGAGATACTTGGTGAACTGTACCAGCAGAAGGAGATGGCACTCCAGAAGTAAGCCTTTCCTTACTCTGTCTGTTGTATCATGGGCACTGTGCAAATGCTTTTTGCTCAGAAGGATCAAAGAGCTTGGAAGTTGTGGTTGGAATGAGTGCTGGCTACTCTTTCAATACAGCTGAAGCTGGTATCCTTTCTTTACTTTTGCCACCATTACAGAGATTCTAAAAAGACTGTCAGTGTGCACACACCTTATTGCCTTCTACTTTTAAACTTGTGGAGAGGGCGGGAGGGTGGCTTGGTCTGCAAATTCTGTGGTTGCTCTGTTACACCATCCAGAAGTATCAAGGAGACCATGGGGCCATTAAGATTTCTTTCTGTTACTGTGACTTCTGTGAGTCTAATTCTCATAATGTAGAAACTTTAGTATTTCAGCCTTGTGAGCTTCTTGCATTCTCAAAGGGCTAAATGAAGGCTGAATTGGTGATGGCAGCTTAGAGGAATGAATTGCCAGTGGTGAGGATCTGCTCTGTATGTGTTCATTCCTCATTAATTTATTTACTTACTGAAATGTCTGTAATACCATCTCAGTTTTGTGGGGAAAATTTGAGAATAGGATTCAGGGACATTCTCAGCTAAATTCTGTAGAAAAGCTGAAATTATAATGGAGAAGCAGTTGAAGTTCCTAAGGTTTAAGTGTGTTGGCTGGGGGAAGCACAGGATTGGAAATGAGGCTGTAGTGAAACTGCCTGACCTTGTAACTTCCATGGATCCGTATGTAATAAACTTAAAATGGAGAGGTGGAACCCACCCTTCAGGGAAAACTTTGTCTTGACCTCTGTGAAGAATTTCTGTTCCTTCCAAAACATAGAGGAGATTACACTGCCTGTTAGTACTTCTTGATTAGAATGAAGAACTTACTGCAATTTTTTTTTCTGGAAAATGGCTTTGACTTTTAGCCAAGGAAATGGATTATGTTGAACTGGCTATTAGCAATAGTTAACTTGCCATTAGTGAAATGTTTCCAGTTTTGTAGGATAGCTCTTGTAAGTTAGGAACACACTACAGACTTCCAGAAAAATATTTTTTTAAAAAATGAACCATGAAGTTATAAAAAGATTCTGGAAATTGATTGTGCAGTGAATTGATATGGAGAATACTTGGAAAAAGCTTCCCACATGGTTAATAACTATTGAATGTGTTTGTCACCTGGGCCCTAAATTTGCCCCTTCTCACCACACATCCATTTCTTCGTTTCTCGTGGTTGGTGTCAGTGGAAAACTACAGGATCTGAAGGGATGAACTGTCTGCCGTTGATAGATTCTGACAGATCTTCAGAAGCTGACAAAACTGTCTAGTCAACACTGTAATTTTAAGGTTTTTTGCACAAAGGGTTTGTCTGTTGATTTGAAGAGACAGGATTTCTGTCCCTCTTTCTAAAAAATCTCTTTTTTCTGTCTGTGATCTCACACATTATTGTAGATTTTGATATAGCTCTCATTGGCAGGGGAATACCTTCATTTTGACTTGTAACAGCTGTAGAATACTGCACTATATGATGCATTTTTTTTCCCTATGCAGAAAACTAACCCAGGAAGAGTATGAGCGTCAGGAGAAGGAGCAGAAACTGTGTGCTGCAGATGAAAAAGCCGTGCTGGCTATTGAGGAAGTGAAAGTTTACAAGTAACTTGAATTTCTGAAGATTGATTTCCCTTTTATTTCAGCTGCTGAGGAAAATTTATTAAAATGTCTCTCCTTCCCCTCTTTTTCCTTCTGTACAGACAAAGGATCCAAGATATGGAAGAAGAATTGCAAAAAACAGAGCAGTCTTACAAAAACCAGGTAAACTTCTTGCTTGCTGGTTATTGTGTCATCTTTTTCTGCATCATTCAAGTGCTCTGTGGTGAGTTACTGGAAATACTGGTAGTTGGATAAAACCTAAATGGCTTCTTTCCTTCTTAGATTGCTGCTCATGAGAAAAAGGCACATGACAACTGGGTAAGAATGTTCATCCTTTTTCTGATGCCAACAGTTTGTATTTGATGTCACATTGGTGCCATTAATGCAGTTGACGAAATTTTCCTTACCAGCTCATTGCCCGCTCAGCTGAGAGAGCTCTGGCTGAAGAGAAAAGAGAAGCAGCCAACCTGAGACAGAAGTAAGACAGAACAGACCCTCTCTATTGCTCTTTGAACATGCTGGGAGTTGCCTGGGGGAGAAGAAGCTCAGAATGTGCAGTGCATTTTTAAGTTACTAATTTTAACTACTGTTGAACTGTTTTGATGGTTAAAATAACATTTCTTAGTGAATGCTGTAACATTTTACAATGCAGTTTGCCTTCTTACATTATAATAGATAGAACTCACATGTTTGAATAATAATGAGATTTTTATTTTTCAAAATCAGATTAATAGAGGTAAACCAAAAAATCATCATGCTTCAAAGACCAGTCATTGTAAAGCCAACTCCAGGCAGACCTGACCGCCAGGTCCCACCACGACGAGGTAAATGCTGCTGGTTCTCCCAAAACCTTTGGTCTTGGAGACAGTACATCAAAAAAACATAGGGCTGTGCTAAACTGTAGAAAAGTAAATCAAGTGGTTTTATTTCTTTGGCACAGGGCCCTTAAGCAGAGATGGCTCTTCTGGCCCATCACCTGTGAGTGGAGGAAATCCATCTCCCACACAGATGATTGATGTCCCTGCCCGGCCCCTCTCTGCTCCTCGAAGGGAAGGCACGAGGGGTGAATTTGGTAAGCAGTGAAACTTCTCTTTTTTGACAACTCCTCCTTAGGCTACAAACCCACTAAAACTAAGGTCAGATATTGGTTCTAGGAATGCTGATATTGATACCTGCTGTATTAATACACCAATGAGTGGTTGCTGCTAGGGTTTTATTAATACAAATAGTTTAGGCTTGTATTATTTAGGGTCTCTGGTGTTCTTGTTTCCCTTAAGGTACAATGGTGGATGGCCCCCCTGCCCCACGAAGGCCTCCCGAGCTACCTGGAAGGATGTCTGTTCCTGGTAAGTTGTGTGGTCTGCAACCAACTGCAACTTACTCATTACTCTTTCCCTTCACAAAGGCAATTTCAAGCCCACCTTCCCTACCCTTGGCATGGTAGGACAGTTATTCATGGCTCTCTTTTTAGATATCGGGCCTGCTGTGGCATCCCTGATCAGCAGTGAGCCAAGAACCTCCTCCCCTTCCACAGCAGTTGATGGAATGGTGAGTTGAGAACGCCCGAGACTTCAGAAAGCCTTTTTAATACATGGTTCATTGTACTTCCTCCTGCTTCTTTAACTGTATCATGTTCTGTCTTGTCTGTATCCTGTCACTATCCCTATTTCCTGTTCAAAAAATGCCCAAAAGCAACCCTCTCCCAAAGAGTCTGAAGCCCCCAGTGTAACTACAGATTCACCTTCCTCCATGGAACCAGCTGCAGTGAGTATTCCAAGGCTGGACATGGTGATGTGCTTTGATGGAGAGGAGTAACAGGCTTGGTGTTCTGAACTGCTGAATAACAGCTGCTCTGTGGAACTAACCAAGGGCTGGTCCCCCTGTCTCTGTCTCAAAGGGCTTCTCTAATGATGAGCAGTTGCTCTCTGTTTTTTTTGTGGGATTGAGGAAATAAGATGTTTCTTGTTAAGGACTGTGGGCAAACACTTTGGAGTGACTCCAACAATAATCCTAAGTGGCTGATTTACTTGTGTTTAAGCACAATTGCATGTATAATTCAAAGTTCCAGGCCCTTTACCAAAGGGGTGTCCACCAAGGACCCCTCAACAGGGCTTGAACTTTTCTTTAGTACAGCTTCATCCAAACAAACTTGTCTCTCTAATCACTCATTCCTGAGTAGTGCCAGCAGTGTTCTGGGAGAAGGGGTGAGGATGGTGCAGTAGCTGTCCCTGTTTTCTGCCTGGTTAGTGTGGTTTGGAGTGTGTTGGGGTTATTTTTCTTTCTTTCCCCTCCCCCTTGTACCTGTTTGCCTCTGGGTGAGCGGTTGGGTTGTTCAGCAGTGTCAGTGATTGTCTGCTGTAGTAACTCACTGAAATGTAACTTCATCTTGCCCAGGGTAATGCTGGTGCCAAAGGCCCCTCTCCTTTCCCTGGGACACCTCTGATGAGCTCCCCAGTGATGGGGCCTCCACTGCCGCCACCCATTCGCTACGGACCACCAGGACCACCCCCTCCTCTGCGGGGGCACTTCGGGCCTCGCCCTCTCCCTGGGCCCCCAGGTATGGCTGCAGTGCCCTGTGCTGACGCTTCTCTTCTTGGAGCCTGACTGCAGGACCCAGAGCTGCTTTTCCTAAGCACAGGGCTCCCTCACGCTTCATGGGCTTTAGCTGGCTCAGTAAGCTTGGACTGGGTGGGTTTCTCAAGCCGCCTTAGTGCCAAGATATTTTTCCTTGTTTACTCTAAAATGGAAACCAGCAGCCAAAAGTCCCTAGAATAATTTATGGGCTTTGAAATCCTGCATGTGACAGTGATCCACTCCAGAGCTGCTCCAGAAAATGACAAACTGAGGAACTAATCAGGAGCTTCCCTGTTTAGGTTAAAGCAAGATTTCATTTAACTCCATGATTTCCTTTCCTTCTAGGTTGTGGTCCTCCCCTGCCACCTCCAGCTGGAAGAGATTTCTTGCCTAGTCCACGTTTGCCTCCTGGCCCACTCCCGCCTTCCCCTGATCCCAGAGGCTACGCACGTGGGCATCCTCCCTTCCGCCCCCTCGGCCCTCTTGGCCCCAGGGATTATCCTCCAGGCCCTCGGCTACCCCCGCAGGCTTCCAGGGACCATGCTCCTTCTCCCAACAGAGACTTGCCTCCGCCGGCACCCAGGGACTGAGGGCAGCCGGCCCCAAGGACTACGCACAGCCCCAGTGCAGGATCCCTGCCTGCAGCACCCGGCCGGCCCCACAGACCCGGCTCCTGTGTGCACAACTCTATGAAATGGCTCTTGGTTTGAAGACATTGGTCTCATTTCAGTATATCTCAGCTTTTGCAGGATTAATTTTTATCCAGTTGCTACAGACATCTTATGTGCATTTATGATCACAAACTCATCCATCCACTTGGGCTGCAAGAACCTTTCTGTGATGGACTTGAACCTACTCTAAAAGTGCAATAGGAAGGAAGTACCTGTGTGGAGAGTTTTAATTCAATGTAGCCTTTGTAACCAGTTGGCGAATGAACTAATTTCGTTAAAAATGTAAATCAAATCATTTCCTGTGGAAATAATTTTTTAAGTAAAATGCTATCCAGCCTGCCTTCTCCATCACATCATTGAGCTGCAGTTACTGTAGGCCAGGGGTTTACATGAGGTTCTGGGGTTTTTTTAAAGAAGATGTCTGGTCAGAGATCAGAAGCACAAATAACACTGTATTCAAAGGAAAATTATAATAAAAAGCAAAATTCCTTTTGCTAAACCCCCGAAGGCTTTGTTTCAGTGCCATGTTTTGTTCAGAAAGGATATTGGCTCAGTAATGTGACAGAATGCTGCAGTTCCGAGAACAAGAATTGAATCAAGGCCAAATTAATGCTGCTGTAGGGTAATGACCATGTTACCCTCACACTGATCTACTCCGATACAATATGAGGACCATGGGGGTACAGCTTCCAGAGTTGGAAACCTTGATGAGGTTGTGGAGTTGACCTGTTTCCACAGTGCCTCTCCACTAGAGAAACTTAGAACTTCCCTAATGGCTTTCTGCTTTCAAGAGCACCTCGCAGCATCAAGTGAAGTTTGAGTGCTGGGTTTTCATCTTCCTCAGGGTTAAGAGCAATTCACCTTCTTTAAAAGGAAGGCTGGGTTTGGAGAGCCTTTTTTTACTTCCATCAGAAAAGAAAGTAGCTTTCTGTAAAGCAGTGGGGGTAAACCATGTAAACATCTACTGCAGCTACCACCACTGAAAAACTCTCAAAACACACCCTACACTGGCAGTTCAAGTGTTAGTGCAAGCATTTGGAATAGCAGGCTTTTGACCGTTTCAGTGAGTAAGGTTTCTCACAAGTGCACTGTCCAAAAGGCAGCCTAAGGGAGGAAAAAAGGAAAACAATGCGGAATAATAAAAAACCCTACCGGGAGGCCATTACAGCTTTACTGCCAGAGTACAAGCAGCCATTAAAGTTGCCGTCTAGGTGTTACATTCTTACAGTACAAGTGTAAAGCTTTAGATTTCAGGTGAAAGGCAAGCTGAACACCACTGAAGCACAAAACAATCCCGAAGCCTGTGGTGTGTGCAGCAGCAGTCCTGGCACTGAGACAGTTCACAGAAAAAAGGCAAGGGATAGAAGCAACTTTAAAAATGGTATTTCACACTCAACAGACATTAATTCACAATCAGTTAAATACAAAGCTCTACTTGTGTATTTAACAAAAATACTTCAAAGTTGACATTTCATATAACTGGCATTAATACAGACATCTACAAGCTGGGAAGGGTCCAGGTAAGCAGCAGAACCGATGGGTTTGTACTTCAAGGGACAATATTTCACTTTGCAGGGTGGCTGATGATACACACATTGATGAACATCCATCATTAAAAGTCAAGTTCTCCAAGTCCAGGATCTTTTGTTCCCCATAGAAGCCTTTGTGATACTCAGTGTCTTCCCCCTTGCCCATCCCAGCTAACAGTAACATAAGTTGGATGGAATCTCCCTCTGGATGCACCATTCAACTTGGACACACACACCTAACTGCAATACTTACCCTGGATGGCAGAGCTGGACCGAACTCCAGAACCAGCCCTTCCACCTTTCAGGGACACTCAGATCCTGCAATTCCTTGGTCAGAACAAGTCCTGAGCCAGCCAGGGACCACTGACAGTAAATGGGCCAAGCTCAGATTTACTTGCAACCACAGACTAATGCTTTACTTCGTCGTTTTGCAGATTTCAGAGGATGATTTGTATTTGGTTTTTAGCAGTGTAGGTATCCTTCTTTAGTCTGGTGTCCAGAATGCTGCATTCAGAGGTGTTTCCATAACTCATAGGGATGTCTTGATGGTCACCCATCAGCTTTAAAACCAGTGGGATATTGTAAAGATCCATAAACAGGACAATTCAACTGCCCTATTACCTTTCCAACCAGCAGTGCAATTTGAGGAAGTGTTCCTGACTTTTGTTGTAACACCTAAATAATGTCATCTGTAGTTACACCAGAGCAAAGAAGATTAGGACATTCAAAACCAGCTTTTTATCCTAATCAATATGGTAAAGCCAAAAATGCTGAACAGCTGAGTAGTGACAGACAAACAGTGCGAGGAAAAGTAATATCCCTTCCCCTAACACATGATGTAACATCTTGGGGTGAGGTGGCAGAAAAATGGATGATACACCTGCATCCAGGCTGTTTAAAATAATTGACACTATTTTGGGAGCTGGGTCTTTAGTTAGCATAGCAGAGTATTCAGGCACTAGTTAGATATGCAAGAAGTTTATCAAACCATAAAGTATCGTATTAAATATCCACGCAAATGTATGAAAGATCTGACTGGGTACTACTTCTTTCACTTTTTCAGGTCAAAAGGTGAACGCAAGCGTGTCATAATAAGCCAGTGTCCTGCAGCTTATTATGCACTAAATAAAAAATACAGAAAATAAGTGATAATCATATCTACTTACATAAAAAGGTAATTTTTTGAGTAAGTTTCCAGACTTGCACAAAATATGCAGAAAACTGCATACAATCAGTTTCCATAAGAACAGCAGTTTCATGTAAAAGGTGGGTCAGCCTGCTAGCCAGACCACTTTATACAAAGCTCTGAAAAATTGACACTTCAGCACTGAGGGCCTGTCCTGCTGTCACTGAAATGGCAAAATGCCCACTGCCACCAGGACAAAGCCCTGGAGAAAGCCTCTTTATCCCCCGCCCACCTTTGCAAACCACTCTGTGACAAGATACAGAAAAAAATAGCTCTATTAGGGAGTAACAGTGATTGAAAAGATTGTAACATGTATTCAAAACTCAGGCAAGGATGTTCAATCATAGTTCACTGTTCTCATCTGCAGTTGTCCTCCTCCTGACCTGACCACAGGGACTTGTGGCCACCCACCTGACCCGCATCCTCTGCTCACTCACTTCAAAGCACTTGCAGCACCTCAAACTCCTTCCCAGCCTACCTCGTCCTTCTCCCAGTCTTCTGTCACCCTGCCCACTCCAGAGGACTCAGAAATGCAGATGAGAGGAACTACAATAGCACAGCAGTGTAAACAGTTAGTAGGCCTGCCACATTTTTATTGCTGCAGGTTTGGCAAAGGGACACTCGCCACCCTCAGGGGGAGCTTGAGACTAAAGGAGAGAACAGTTAAAGAAAAAAAGTAATGAACAGCAAACTTAGAAAAAGCAGTCAACCTATATCAGGGCTCTTGGCAAAACCTGTAGCTGGAAGTTACTGAAAAAAATCTTGCACTTGCATGGTGGGCTTGTCTCTGCCCCTGAAGTAGTGCTGTGCAGTGGGTGATGGTCTCGTGTGACCTACTGGCATGAACAGAGTCATCTTCCCGCCCCTCAGAGCCTAAGGCTACTACACAGCTACCAGGACTTGTGGTTCAGTTCACAAAGGTCTCACAACTGGGGTCATTCCTTGTGCAATGTTTGATGGAGGTGAAGGTAAAGTGGTTTCTTGGTCAACAGTTGCAATTTCTTCCTTTTAAAGTCAGTGGGTTTTTTGTACCTGTAACCACAAGAAAGTGCATTAATCCAAGTGCTAATGGCTGTGCAGGAAGATGAAAGCAAACTAGAAAGCTTGTCCTGTACAGATATTATTACCCTCACCTTTTAAATACATCTGACAAGGCTTGCTGGAAGCAACAGTAATAAGGAGGTTTACAGGAAGAAACAGTATTTTCTCTGATTATTTTTACAGAAGAAAAATTTCAATATCAAAGTGAACATATTATTTTTGTAAGGAGATTCCCAACATAATACTCTGGATTGTAAGAGAGACCCAATATCAGTTACTCAGTACTTCAGAAGTACTCCAGTTAGCACAGACTAAGCACTCTTCCAAGAATTGCAAGACTCACCTTTTTCTTGAATAAAAAACCAAACCTCAATCCTCAAACCCCTTCCTCAGACCTTCAGCCACTCAGCAAGGAGAGGAGGCACACCACAACCACTCAATACTGCTTTGAAATGTTCACAAAGTTAATTACAAATAGGTATCTCATGCCTTGAATCAGATTTCCTTTGCAGAAGTTCTGTACCAAAAAACTGAGTTATTATTTTTTAAAATGTAGCTGATGTGACAGTCAGGCTAAGCTCCAAATTAAAATCTCCCCTACAGACTTCACTAAATTCATACAAAATTAAATGACAAACACCAGCATTTTATTTGGAAACTGGTCTAGTTACTTAGAAGAGTCTCTAAGCATCTTACTTGCCCAAAATCATTTTATCTTCCCCTCTTTATTGAAAATAAAATATTCCTTATGGAAGTGAATCTAATGAGTCCAAGAAACCTTCCTTAATACAACAAGCCACACATTTTAACTGAAAGCTGGTTCATTTCCCCTGTCATTGTCATCCATAATTGTGAGTCACTTACAGTTCTATAACAATTGCCCCAGGTTTAATTTCATCCATCTCCATGAAAGCAAAGCACTTGGTGCTAGTAAACCTTTTCTTAGGCTTGTAGTGTTTGAATTCAAAGAAAATAGCTGCACCTAGAGGGAAAAATGGTTGAATAGAAAAATTAGCAATTATGGCTAAGAGTTATCTGAAAACAACCTGCCATTAAGTTGCTCTACTTAAATTGAAGGGAATTATCTCCCACACTTGTTATTTACTCAAAAGCTACAATGTGTTCTTACAATGCTCATCCGACTCAACAATGCAAACTCTTCACTCCATTGCTCACACCCAGGTACCAATGACTAAGCAGGTGATAAAGCAGCTCAATACCTGTGTAGCAGAGCAGACTGCTCTGTTTTTATCTCTTTTAATTTCTCCCTTGCCTGTGAGCCATCCCAATGACCAGTTTGAAAGGGACAGGATGCAAAGGTCTATTTTTATCCTTGTCTGGATCTTGAGCCCTGCAGCACCAGCTCAGAAGCAGCCCAGTGTCTGTGCTCCCAAAGCTGCTGGGCCCTGTTTCGGGTCTCTGGTACCACATACCTTTTGTTAGTCTTTCGATGTGTTTCTGAATCTCGATGTCCACATTAAAATGCACGTATGTGTCCTCCTTCCTCAAAGCCACAGGAGTATCCTGCACAGGAGTCAGATCTATCCCATTCAAATCTGCAGGATAGAAACAGCATGAGAATGGCAGAAGCTTCTCAGACTTCAAGGTTCAGCTTTTAAGAGATTTATAAGTCTCTCCTAATCCTGCCACAAAAAGTTAATCCACACCTGGATGTTTCCACAAAACCTAAAAAAGGAGCAATCATACCCCTTCACAATCAGTAATTTTCTTTTTGAGTACAACACAAAAGCAGCTGAAGTTCCAGCAATATTTCAGATTAAAAAAAATTTAATTATCCCTCTTTTTATTTTTAAGAGTGCATTTCTTTCTGCTGTCAGCAAAAGATTCCATTCCCTGTGCACACAGGACTCCAGCAGAGCTCCAGCCCCAGAGGGATACACACCAAAGACTGTCCTCCACACAGGGTCTGCAAGGCACAGCTGGCACATCCTGTGTATGCCCTGCTTTGTCCCTAGACACAACGAGCATTATTCCTCTTGGGTTTTCCACAGAGGCATTTTAGGGCTGAGGGTTGGACTCCAGCTCTCAGCACCAGCCCCTGGTTTTGCTGCTCTGGCACAGCCAATATTGTTTCTCTCACTAAGCCTCTGCTGTTTCCTGGGGTACATTTGTCTTCTGTCTTTCCTCTCATTCTTGATCCCTTTCCCTCTGGCAGAGGAAGTTGCTAACGATGTGGCCAAGATTACAGGTATGGAGTGCACATGTTGTGCCTGGAGCACAGACTGAGGCCCTGGAGCACCAGTGATTCCCTTCATCCATGACATGGGCTGGGATTGCCAATGCTGCATCAGGAAAAAACCTCTCTCCAAACCTGCAGAAGAGCGCCTTGGTTTAAAACCACGGAAATCAGCTACTAAGTGTCTTCAGACTCCTAACAGTGACAAAATGAGTCCTCAGAGTTACTTTTCCTGACCAAAAGTCTTGGGAAATAAAAGTATCAAAAGACACCATTAGCAGACTCAGCTATACCCTGCCCACGCACTCACTTTTTGATCCTGTTTCCTACCTCATTACTTGGCAGCCACCATTTATAGGTAAATGAGTTTGGAAACAGGGAGCATCATGTTAACAGAGACTTGTTGGGAAAGCAAGCCCAGCAATACAGTCTCTCTTAGCTCCAGAAGGGAAATGAGAGCTACAGCAGCAGCTTTAGCGATTTACAGTGAGACAAACACTTCAGTGGCAAGGAACAAGGAATGTTTGCTTTACAAGCCCTGGTAAATATTCAAGGGATATTTGATGCTGTGAACCTTCCTCCTTCCAGAGGACGTCTGGTGGAAGAAGCACTGATCACACTTCTAACAAGTGTTTCATCTCTACATTTATTATCCAATAGCACATCTCAAGAGGACACATACAAGATCATTATCACAACTGAAAATAACAAGAGGATATTGGCTCAGCTACAGATTTTTACATGATAAACACAAAAAAAATCATCTGCCTACAAAGATTGTAAAGAGAAGCTGAAGTAAAGCATAACACAAGGCAAGGGCAAGCAGGTTTGACTACAGGGGCTTCTTGCTAAGAAGTGCAAAATAGGGGACAGAGATACTCCCACTAGAAAGAGTGTGAATACCAAAAATCTTAGCCTCCAGAGATACCAACGATGTTATCATCTGAAACAGAGAAATCCTCATGTTGCCTATCCTGCACTGACAGAGAGAGAGAGGTTATTCCGGATTTATGGAGGCTCTCAGACCACCAAGCTTTGGCTGAAGCATTTCACTAGCCATTCTAACACATTATTTATTTTATTTCACTTACAAGCTTTGCTTCCCAGCTTCATAATCACCCCTCTAAACCTCAAGCCCTGGTAAGATTATATTTGAATTCTACAAAATTAGTTTAAGGAGTCAGTGGGCCGTGGTTCCCCACCTCCAGAAAGCCCAGAGACCACTACATGTGGGGAGTACACACAGTCTAAGCAGATCTGTACTTAGGAGTCAGCTGTAGAAGCCGTGATGGAGAAGTAAGGCAAAGTCACTCAGATCTCATCATGGACAAGCCACCCCTGAGTGCACAGAGAGAAGTGTATCCTGCAGAGAGTCACCTCCCAGTAGCTGTCAAATATAGAATTTTTCCACCCTTAAATGTAGCAGAAGCCCTAAATCCACAATAGAAGTGCCAATGAATGTTTTTCCCAGCAGGCTGAAAAATCAATAGAGCTTTCAGAAAATGCACTCTCTCCAAAGCAGCACTGAGGAGGCAGAACAGAAATCATTACCCTTTACACTGACTGTGATGTAAGGATCAATGCACTGCCCAGCATCTTTCAGACCAATTTTCTCTATGTTGATGGTGAGTAACGTCATCCCGGGTTCAGATGGCAATCTGGGCAATAAAGTACCTGGAAAGAGTAAAGCATTATTAACCCTTGGTGTCATCTCACAGCAGACGTCTCACTTGTCCCACCTTCTCTCATGGAAGATGCTGTTCTTAGGGGGCTCAAACTCCTAAGATTCCTATCCCAGTAGTACACACCACTATGGGAATGTCTGTGCACTGACACACAACATCCTTTGACAAATTTCAAAGCCCCCCAGAAAAAAACCAGGACTGCCTCAAGTCAAATCAACTGATAAAAAACTAATGCCATAAGAATCAAGAGGAGCATTGTTTAAAGTGTTATTTTTTGCTGTCACACAGAATAACCATTCATGGAACTCGAGATCATTTTTGAGGATTAAATTTGGGAGGCTGGGTTCAAGCTGCAGTTGCAGAAGGTTTAGACACTTGATCAGGAGTCCCACCCCACTGAACATGACTTGGCTTCACATTGAACATTTAGACTGGGAGATTAAGGAGAAAAATGGCTTCTACTTAAAGGGGGCGGGGGGAGGAGGAAAGTAAGTGTTGGCATCCCCAAGTTCCCTTCTGCCTAAAGGAAGGAGTCCCCAGCTCTGCATTAAGAATATTTAGCATCAAAACTTGGTGGTCAGTATAAATGAATCCTCACAGTGCTGAGGAAGACAGTGCAGCTGTCCAGACTGTTCAAACTCACTAAAAGTCATGATATTCTGTCATCAAACATGAAGTAGGTTTCTTCATGCTGAATTTAGCAAAACCTGGCACACTTCAAGCCCCGCTCCCCTACCGGATAAACAAGCACCAGGATAGAAAATATTCAGGCTCATGAGCAAGTTTGAGTTACAGTTTTGGTTTTCTAATGAAAAAAAAAAAAGTTATCCTAAGGCTTGAGATCTAAACAATGTAATAATTTTCTTTGACAAGTACAATACAGGTTTTTTCTTGACACAATTTTTTCCTCTCATCTGCTTGAGGAGCTGTGGAATCACAAAGTTTTAGTCTTATGAGAGACTGGCTTTGCAAGAGGGACCTTGTATTCTGCTCTGAGAACTACAGGCACAGCTTCAGCAAGATTTCATAAGCGTTCCTGCATCCAATCCCCCTCTCAGGATCACGTGCAAGGCTTGAATTCCCATCTCTGATGCTGTGTATTTCTGTATTCCCTGTCCTGAGGAGACGCAGGGCCTCCAAAGCACCATGTCTACACCTCCCAGCACAGCACAGCAGAGCTCAGTGCAGTGTTCTGAGCAATGGGACAGGCTTCTGACTGCAGTGGGAGAAATGTTAGAGAGCAAACTTAGTAGAGAGCCCTCATTTCTGCAAAGCAGCTCATGCTCTAGTTAATCTTTCTGTTTCTTTCCTGAAGAGATGTTCAAATACAGAGTTCTTATTTCAATCTAAGTGAAGGCAGAAGCAAGCCTGTCTTCTCTTTGGCACATTTGCTCCACCATATGTCAGTTGTCTCCTAAGAGCAGCATGGCCCCCAAGAGCCAGGAATAACTGCAGCCTTCAGCTTTCCTGTCCATCACTCCATCCACTTGATAGAAAAATCACCTGAAAGATGCCTCAGCTTGGTGTTTATTATAAAAATTGTGGCTTAGGAGAAATGATTCTGTTCTTGAAGAATGCTTTCCAGAATGTGTGAAATTGCAGAGTTGCAATGGACAGAAGGGTCAAACTCACTTCCAGGAGACAAGAGAACAGTAAGACAGAGAGTATCCAAGAACACCATTTCCTTCCTGCCCTAGAAGGAGGAACAGCCAAGCCAGCAGTGGACTAGAGCAGCTGACTATAACCTGTCTCACACGAGCCACAGCCCCAGGCAGGCCTGTGCTGGAGCCTCTGCAGCCCCAGTAGGTGACAGTGCCCTCTGCATGGTACAGCTTTCCTGGACTGGGCACCCTGTCAGCCACTACAGCCTGGGCCCCTGAGCAGGCTCACACTGAGGCCCTTCAGGAGAAAGCTGCAGCCACACCAGACACAGCCACAGGGCATCTCTGCCAGAGGGGAATGGGAGCATCTGCAAATGAAGGATGTGTCCTCCTCCAAGTGGATTTCAGGGACAGACAGGGAGCCAGCCCAGAAGCCCACTGTCACCGAGACACAGGCATTCAGGCTCTCCCCTCCCAAATCCCAATTCAGAGAAAGGGGAAAAAAGTGCTAAGTCTCCTGCTGGGCTCACAAAGTGAAATGGCTCACAGAAGAGCACAGCACTGGAATAAAGTCATATATAACCAAGAGAAAGGCAGGAAACCTTTGCTGTTAGAGGCAGCAAGCCATTGGTCAGTTCAGCTCCACACAGCACAGAAGTGTAACTACACAAATACTCTTTGTGTAAGATTTCCAATAAAATGTGTATTCCAGTAAATAAAATCCAGCTACACCTACCCTTGGCTACACCACAACCCAGAACCTCTTCATTAGTACAAAGGACCTTTAGAGAGCTGTTTGAATCAGCAAACATGACCTTCCCTTTTCTCCATACTGAAGGCAAATGAAGACCAACAGATAGGTGCCCAGGACTGTGATTGTCACCAAAAATTGTGTTGTGAGGATTGGCACTAAAAGCTGTATGAAGAAGACCACAGCTACATGAACATGAGCACAGGAATTACTGTACATACTAAAAGGTTCTCATACCTTTGTTGGCTCCTGGGTTAGATGAATGGGGCAATGTGATAACGATGAAGCCATGCATGGAGAAGACAAGACCATGGTCAGTTAGACAGTACAGTCACACACTATGGATTAAAGGCACATCAAAGCAAGGAGTGCAACACAACTCTGTCAATTTCAGATAGGGAAAGTTCACTTTACTCATAAGGCTCACCCCAGGGCTGCAAACTGCTTTTGTTTGAGACTTCCTGCTGTACTTGGGACAGACAGAAGGCATCTCCATAAATGGATTTATCATGGTGAATAACAAGAATCAAGACAGCAAATGTCAGCAATCAATATCACAATATATTATAGCCTTTTTGGGAGCCTGGCATGAACAGCTGTAGACTGTGCATGTCCACATCAGGTCAGCCTGCAGGGGCCATATTCAGCACTGTGCTTGGGATCACATCTGAATATCATCTGTTTTCTCCAGGCATAAGTAATGCAACACCCCAGCTCTTTTGACCATTATTGGTTTCCTTACTTGTTAACTCATTCCTGAAATACAAAGTTTGCCAGCCAGCTCTGAAACTAGAAACTTGTTTCTTCTGCAAAGAAATTACACCAGGAACCTAAAGAACCTCTGTTACAACATTGAAATTGTCAAAACCTGAAGCTACAGGAAGACCTTCTCTAGAATCTGTTGGTATATCCAGTTCTACAAAGTGCTTTCACGTGGACAAGGACTTAAGCTATGAAATTCAAAACCCCCTCTTTCTCCTCTCACAGCTTCACTCTAAGCCACTGTCTCACCAAACAATGCAACACAAAAATAAGCAGCAACAACTTCTCACATCTCTAGGAGGATGTGCTGCTCCTTGCCGGAGAAACATTACCACAATTTACATTTGAACACATTTGAAATGCTTCACACAGTTAAAGTGCACGGGATGAAAATACCAAGTCTGAGTCAGGATTAAAGGCTAAGTATTTGAGGTAGATGGTACCACCCTCACAGGTTCTCCATACAACTGTTTCACAGTAAGATATTGTTTGCTGGGAAAAAAAGTTCACTGGCCACCCTTGTCGTTCTCCAGTATAGCATTAGGGTTTGTTTACATGAGCCTGTAGCTTCCCACCCAAACTTTTCAAATCACAGGTGGAAAAAGAAGCTTTTTAGAGACAGAGCTCAGAGATGCTATAGAGGCTGGCATGGCAAGGCTAGTGCCCCTACCTGGAGCTCTAGCAGGAAAAGAGTTTGGAGACCCTGCTCCAGCTCCTCCTTCCTCGTCATCCTCCTCAAACTCCAAGTGTTCCTCTTCTCCAGGTGCTAAAATCTTCCTGTAAAACAAAAGAAATAAGAAATGAGACCAACACTCATTCATCACCTGGCTGTCAATTCACAAGCCAGCACCTGAGCATGGACAACACTCTTTAATGTCATTTCATAGTTCTCAACTTCTACCTCTACCTACAGACTTTGACAGAGATTGCAGGAGCTCAGACCAATAGAAAGCACAGAGCCTAAAGCCAGGAGATAATACTGGAAATTTCAGAGACATGTAGGGATGTACCAAGTGCTGATTTTACCAAAAGCATGGTCTTGAGTTTTAGTGATACCTAGGCAAACAGAGTTTGAAAGTTCTTTTATTAACCAGTTTACACAAAGCAGTCTGGCAAGCAGGTGGCTCTAGAAATGTATTTCAGGTACACACCAGGTCCAGGCCTTTCAGGTACATATCTGTACATGAAGTGACGTGCAAGAAGTTCTCTCTTACCTGAGTGGGACAGGCTGAACATCAAAGGGGAACTCCTTATTGTAAGTGAGGATATTCTTTAAGACTGCAGAGAAGAGAAAAAATAAAAATCCATACTCATAAACCAACATTAATTCTACTACTTTGCACAGCTATGTCCATTCTGACAGCATCTTCACATACAAATAATAATAATAATAATATTTTAAAAATAATCATATAAAAACCACCTCTCTTCTCTCATATTTTAAACACCAGCACAGCTATGATCAAAGTTATACCACTATAACATTCAGAAGGTGAACTGCAACTGCAGTACAACATTACTACTACCACACCCACACAGAGAAGATAAATGTGGCCATAACCAAAATCTTCATGAGAAAAAGCTACAGACCCCAGGGTGAGGGTAGCAATCTTTGGTGGCTATTGAGAGCAGGGTGGTGGAGTTACTGGCATCAGCTCCAAACAGACTGAGATCTCCAAAGCTGACACATGTGGGTGCACATTCGGGCAGCCACCATGGGAGACCAAGGGTGCTGCTAGCAAAAGCTTTGGTGAGATTTTCTTCTTCTTCAGTCATGTGTTTTGGGGGTTTTGTTTGGTGGTGGTGGCTTTGTTTGTTTGTGTTTTCTTTTTATCTGCCCTGATATGTCTGGGCAGATTGGTGAAATTCAGGAGAGATAAAGTACAATATCTGGGCACCAAGCCCCAGAGGCATCACCTATACTTTCAGAATTTCATGGAGAATGGCTTTGCTGTTTACATTGGAAATTTACTCACATTTTAGCAATCCCAACTTCAGCTGCCATTTCCAAACACAACTACCAGTGAAAGTCAAACTTCCAAAGACACGTGAAAGAAATAAGCATTTCATGATGGCTAAAGGGCCTAAAAATTTACAAGAGGACACCTGCAGGGAGAGGCACTCTCTTACCAGACAATGAATATCCCAGACTGGTAGGGGGAGCAGAGAGAAAAAGCCTCTGACTCCCCTCACAGAGCTTCACTTCACCATAAGCACTCTCAGAGCAGAGGAAGTCTCCCCTTAGGACTTCTGAATGAGAACAAAACTCTTTTCAAACAATGTTCAGATTACACAAATACCAAGAGGTACTTAAATACCAGTTATGCGTAAGAAGCCATCGCCAGGCCCCTCTGAGCACACTACAATTCAGCCAGTGCAGGAGAGCTTCCCTGTCTGCCTTCACATTCCGATCACCCAGCCTGGGCTCCTGCATTAGCTTACCACACACCATCTGAATGCTCTCAGAATAAATTATCCCTCTGGGAAACTATAAAAAAACCAAAAAGTCTTTCCAGTCTTTACTCATACTGATTTTTTTCTGATTTCTGTGCTACGACATGAGAGGTTAATCAGTGCCTGATCCCAGCCAGTCACAATACCTAAATACAGAGAAAGGTTTCAAGTGCCTTCAGTTAGAGCTGTGATGAGAGACAAAACTGATGTCTCTCTCTCCAGACAGGCATCACAGTAGCTCTCCTCCCACTTTCCAAAGGATGGTAAGAGCTAGACTCTCTCTTCTAGTAACCAGGTACCCTTACAAGCAGCCCCTGAAAAAACCCTCCTCCTAATTCATTTCAGGCATCACTAGGGGGCCCAAAGAGCTCTACTGACATAAGCCCAGGCAAGAGCAAACAGTTCTACAGCACCTAAAATCCTGCTGCTGCCCGAGGCTGAGCACCCCTGTCCTGCCAGGAACAAATGTGGTGCTGAACGTTCAGCTCAGAGGCAGAACCTCTTACCTTTTGCTGCACAAAGCTGTGGCTCAGGTTTTTAAAGAGCTTTCAATTCTTGTCTCACCACCAATGGCAAATAATTTTGCAAAGTTGTAACACAGCAATTTAAGTGCTCCTTTAAAGATCAACAGGATAAGCAGCAGGTCCACCACATTCAGCCTGGTGAAATACTTACTCAAAGCCACTAAGAAAAAGCTAAGCAATAAAACTTTGAGGAAATGGAAAATCCTCTTTGCATCTGCCACAAGTGTGAGCTTCAGTTGATTCAAATAAAAATAGCAGATCACAGGAAAAAAAATTAGGTTAATACAGACAGGAATCTCCCTTGTAATGTTGTGTAAGACATCCAAGCTTTAAAAGGTTGGTTTGGGCTTTTTTGGATCTCTGTTTCATTTTCAAAACCACATTTGGCCTCTGGGAAAAAGAGCCCTTCCCCTCTGTAATGTTGCTGAGAACGTGATTCCCAGAAAATTCTTCACAAGTGCAACTAATGGGTAGATCCCAGCATCATGCCTCCATCTATGCTGCATTTCTAACAGAAATCTGTTTAAAATACTGTTCGGCAGGCACTTGTGCAGAAGTTACCTTTCCTTTTGTGACTTTGGACAGTGTCACTTTAATTTGCATAGAATCACAGAATCTCCTAAGTTGGAAGGGACCCTCAAGGACCATCACAGTCAACTCCTGGCCCTGCACAGAACACCAGGATCACACCATGAGCCTGAGAGCATTGTCCCAACGCTACTTGAACTCTGTTAGGCAGGTGCTGTGACCACTTCCCTGGAGATCTTGTTCCAGTGCCCAACTACCCTCTGAGTGTAGCACCTTTTCCTGATCTCCATCCTAAACCTCCCCTGACAACTTCAGGCCATTCCCTCAGGTCCTGCCACTGTCATCACAGAGCAGAGATCAGTGCCTGCCCCTCCTCTGCCCCTCATGAGGAAGCTGCAACAGCAGTGAGGTCTCCCCTCAGTCTCCTCCAGCCTGAACAGATGAAGTGACTACAGCCATGCCTCATAAGGCTGCCCCTTGAGGCCCTTCACCATCCTCATAGTCTGATTTTATCAGCAGCTGGCTCTTTCTTGAAAGATTTAAAAAGAAATTATCAACATAAGCCAAAAGATCAGGACACATTAACTTGGTAAAGACCACTGTCCATTTAGATTTTCTGTGACAGTGATTTTTTCTGATGCCTGTACTGATTTTTTTTTTTAATAGACAACATAAAATAATTCAGACACCGTGCTCACCAGTACAAGCCAGTATCCACTTGTCTTATAATTATCATCCAGGCACAAGGGATGCCCCAGCCCATCCATTTGTACTGTGCATTCTAACAGTGGTATAAGCTTCCACAAAGAAACAGATTTGAGATCCAGTGTGTTAACAATGACTTCACACAGCACAGCCTCAAAAGAGCTATTTGTATGTATGGAAACTCCTGTAGCATTATTCCAGCACAAACTATTCAGTGACAAATCCTATAAACAAACAGAAGTAGCCAACTGCTTCACTTTCCAATCTGCATGAAATGCAAGCTCAAGTAGGAAAAGTTAGAACTCAACAGCACAAGATTAAGAAAAAAGTAAATCTAAGGGCCCTGGTTGTTATAACAACACCAAAACCATTCTGACAGCTTCAGGCACAAAAGTAATTAAAACAAGCCAAATTGTGTGAATAGCTGTTTTGTATGAATAGCTGGTTTTGTTCCACCCTAATGGAATGGCTTGACCTAACAAAGGAATAACTTATTTGTATTGCCAGCCCAGATTTTTTTAGCTTTTTCTGGTGTGATGCAAAAGAAATTTGACAACATGCGAATTAAAACACTTCACAGTGCATTTTATGAAATGGTTGGTATTGGCCTGATTAAGATTTACTCTATTCAAGATACACTTAAAAATCACAAAACAAAGGCACAATTCAGAGAGAAAGAGGCCAGAACCATCCAAGTAAGACAGCAGCATTAGGAACATCAATGTTCAATTGTTGTTGTAGAAGCACCCATTCTCCTCCAAGGAAAATAACTCAGTGTATTTGAAAACTGAAGGCCACACACTCTTCCTCAGTTTTAATATAGTTGCTTGTTGTATGAGGTGTGGGCTGAATGCACTTCACACTGTTGAGCAGTTTTTCTGACAGCTAAAAATCAATTATGTGATGGAAGGCAAGATAAGCAACAGGCCTGTTGCACCTTAATTGAAATTTTGGACAAGATTCTCTCTTCCATCATTCAGTCACTCACAGGGCATTTGCACAATGGAGTCTGAAATCCAGTCATTCAATGATTATGACATTTTAAACACTTTGTAAACAGAGAGCAGCAGAATCTACACAGAAAAATCCCAAGTCAGAGGATTCAGAGGCCAGACATGCAACATGCAGAGTGAGGAAGGCCGAATATTCCAACACACAGTTAAACCCTTTCCTGAGTTATGGTCTTCACCCATAAGACCCAGCAGTTTTGTAACACACCTTCACTTTGCACTTTCAGGGAACAGTTTAAAAGCACTTGCACTCTATGTGTTGGTAGAGATATTAGGAAGCTTAGCTCAATGCTCCATTTCTTAACAAGCTCCCCTGTAGGATCCTGTGCAGAGCAGCTCAGACTACTCATGAAGGGGAAACACTTGCCTGCCCATCATATTCATCCCCAACATGCTGCTTAATGTTACAATTGTGTCATAAGCAAAATAAAACCAACTTCAGTCAGCATGAAAGAAGCTCTTCCACATTTCCTGTTCCCTGAGAATTGCAGAAACATTAACATTCAGGATAATATTGCTTAGATGTGGAAACTCTAATCATAAGGATGCTTTGAGAACAAAGCAGCCAGTGTTACAGGAAGGAAAATGAAGCAGATAAATAGATACTTCCTATATGAAAAAGTTATTTCTGGATTGACATACCAAGACCTGACCCAGGATCAGTTGGAAAAAAACAACATCACACAAAACCCTTCAAAGACTGACTCACATCCTCACTTTGACTCTCAACTTTGCTGGTCTGGTAGCATTACAGTGGGAGGTGATAGGTGACTGGCTACCATGAGCACAAGTTAAATATTTTCAGAAGAAAAAATAAATGTCATGCTGCAAGAAGGAAGACCACAAAGTGTTGAAATACAGCTCAAATAAAAAATGTGCAGGTAAATTATACAATGTACTACTGATAGCTTAAAATACTATTTTGTGCAAAAATTAGCAGCGCCCAAATTGCTTATTTGAAAATGAAGTTAAATATATTATCTGAAACATTTGGGTTACTGTACTTTTAAATTACTCACATTACATTCCTTAATACACATCAAGTTTTCTCCGTGTGGTAACAGACACTTGGAATAAGTACCTAAACCCAGCATCAGTGTTGAACTGCAGTGTAATTAGTCAGTATTCCTGCTGCTGTCATGTTTTCCCCTGTCATGATAAATGGCACTCAAAATACAAAGATACCACTTACTTGGTTCCAGCTTCTTCAGATCCTCAAGCTTAAACTCATCCTGCGACTGGGTGGACTAGGATAGTACAAAGAAAGAGTCAGATCTTCAGATGCACCTTCCTCATCTCAGAATAAGCATGCAAGGTGCTTCCTTTGTTCAAGCACATGAAGTTACTACAAAGCTACGTGCCCCCAAAAAATCTCCCCAACAAAAGGCAGATTCACAGGTGAGGCAGAGACTACGTTACTTCTCACTTACTAAGAACAAACTTCTCCAATATTCCAAGCTCTAATGAAAGATAAATATTTTTAAACCAACTAGTTACAAATTCTTCCTTACTGCACACAGGAACATTCACATTTCAAGACACGTGTCCAACATTGTGACACTGGCAGAAATTACAGTACACAGGATGAGTTTGACAAAACTCAGCCAAGAACTCACTGAAAATAGAAGAGGAATTCCCATCTTTCTTTTCTCTAGCTCTGATGGTGGTTTCCTCCTCTGTCTGTAGCACATACACGTACAGTTCTCAGTAAGCCTATCTGACTTACTAACTCAACAGAGAAGTTCTTAATTTTTTATTCTGAGGTAGCTCACCAACAGTTTGGTAAGATTAGTTTATTCTGAGACAACTGGCAGAGCTGGCATAAAAAAAAGTGGAAATAAGAGGATTGACACTGGACATTCTCTTCTGAGTGGATGGTCAGGTCTTACCTATTATGTCATTGCACCTTGGCATCCCTTAAGATTGCCCATTGTTTTCAGCATTTAAGGTCCAATGAGATTTTTTTTCTTGATTTTGTCCAAGAGTGAATAGGGACCTTCCGCAAGATTGCGTAAGGAAACTAAAGTAGCTATACTCTTAGTATCAGGAGAGTGGGAAAAGGTGAGCACACTCACTAACTGCTTTAACCTCTGCTAAGAAACCATAACCTCCCCAAAGTGAAGTGGGCAAGAAGTTCCTGTACCCTCTCAAAAGGTTATAAAATCCTTGACTTTCTTCTGGGGAATCAAAAGCAAGGAAGGCTGTTCTTGCCTTCCTTGCGTAACATAATCTCTCCAGCTTGGCAGGTTATGACATGGCTGCAGCTTCTGCTGCTGCTCCCAGATGTGACCTGACCCATGAAGCTGTTCCATAGTGGAACATGCAGGCCCTCGTCAAAGTCACAGTGACTCCAAGCAAGTGCAACACTCTTCAAACACCCCAGGTTAGATCAAAATAGAATGACAGGTAGAGGTAACCAAATAATTCTTCGAATTCTACACAGCCTCGAGACTGGTCAGCCCCCACCTCATGACTCCAGCATGCTATATCCCAGCCTTTCAGACAATTGAAGGCAGCACCTGGTCCAGCAACATCAAATACTTGGTAGTGCTGCTAGGAGTAACTTGATGCAAAATTTGGCTCTCATCACTCTTTCTTGGCAATGAGGTAATCCACTAACCCAAGCTTTGATTCATCCCTTCCCCATCCACAGTCTTTTGGAAATTTCTCTTACTTGTTTTTTGTTTTGGGTATAAGCATGTGCTGAGAAAAAACGGTATCCACTCCCATGACATCTACTTTCAGTCCAGAAAAAAACCTGAAGAGTAGTTTAAAATTTATTGTTTTCCCACATTTTCCTAGAGCACTGCCAGTTTTCATGACTGCTAAAAAGTCATTTTTATTCTACTCACACATTCTTCTTTGTGGTCAATTATGATTTGTGAAGCAGCTGAATAAGTCTAAGGGTCATCCTGGTGATCTTTTTAACCTTGCACACAGGTTAGGAAGAGAAACGAAACAGTTCTGAAGGATGAAAACCAGGCAAAGAACCAAAGACAGAAAATGTGGAGCTAAATTCCTGTACAAGAACCAACAGATGCTCATATAAGCACTTGCAGTCTTTTTCAAGGCAGTCACCTGGGCCATCATTACAACAGCCTGGAAATTCCAAGTGTTCACTCCATTTTCAGAAGCTTGGGTATTTCTGAAGACAGTAAACAAGTTTTAAAAAGCTTTACAGTTACCTGCTGCTCAAGTATGAAGTCAGACATGAAAAGGAGCTATACCTGTAAAGCTGCACTCCTCAGTTCCAAGCATGTTGCAATTTTAGCTATGGTTTTCTGAAAAGGAAAAAAAAATTAGTACTGAAACTGTATTTGTCCAGCTTGACACTTTTAAAGAATGTAAACACAAGCAGTTGCTTTTTTTTTGCAAAGATTTCAGGTCTATTGTTCAGTACCAGACCATTGAGCCTCAGAAGCTTTTTTTATAGACAAGAAGGATTTGCTGAAAGCACAATAGATGAAAGACATCTGCCACTTAACTCCCCTCCCACAGCCCAACAACACAGATGGGGGTCATTCACTGCACAGAAACCGAAATAATGCCTACCACATCATAAACTGTTTATAAACTCAACTGCTCTCAGGTGATAGGGGACTGAAAAAAATAAAAATCCAAGCCAAGCAGCATATTACCTCCTGAGAACCCAAGTGGTTTGTGCTGATTTGCCCTTTTAGGAGCCAGGCCTACAGCTCCCAACCTCAGCAGACCAAGTCCAGCCACATCTGACATTACAGCAGCCCAGTATCTCAGCCCTAAAAAAAACACAGCCCACTCCTGTGGGTTTTGGTGGGAGAGAAAGTCTAAAGGTGGATTATTTTTTTAACTCTCTATTTTTGTGATTTTAAGAGATTTAAATTTTGAGTAAATCATGGAATATATGCCTGAATTCAAACTTGTCAGCAATCTAAAATATCTGTGAGCAGAACTGTGAAGTAATTTCCCATTTTCATTTAAAAGTGTAGAAGAGAGGGAAGGGCTTCAGAACAGCCCACTGCAAGCAGTCTTGCTTTGAAGACAGTTTTAAGCTTTTATGTCTCACAAAGTAAGATGCAAGTCACATTTGTTTCTGTTAACTACCAGCTGAAAGGAGAAATTAAGACTTCCATTAGTGACAGGAAGAGGACACAATAAACAAAATACACTGCCCAGTGTATTTTTCCTGACCATCACAAGTTTGTTCATTGACTAAAACCTTTTTGTGAAGAAAAACTCAGACAATCTGCAGAAATAAGTGCCATATAAACTCAAAATAACCCGAGGAATGTTTACAGGGCAAGAAAGCCAGCAACAATGAAGCTACAAAGAAAAGAGGTTTACTTTCAAATTAAATTTCCCCCCAGAAGGAAGACTAAAGTAGAAATACACACCTGTAACTCATTCTCTCCTTTTAGATCAGGCACTATAAATTCAGCTCCTCCACAAGGTGGATGCAAGGGAAGAAAAGATTTCCAAGAGCATAACTCTAGCATCAAAGAATTTCAAGAGTATGGGCACAGGGCAAGCTATGCAGTGTCAGTCAAATCCAAAAGGAGGGTTATATTTTTTTGACTCCAAGAGGTTGGTAACAGCAGATAAGAAATAAGCATGCTTTCATAGGTGCCTCCCCCCATCACCTGTTCTGGCTCTCCTGCAACGGGGTGTCACAAATCCTTCTCAATCAGCTCCTGGGCCCCCAGTAATTTCAACAAACTAAGTGACCGCAGTTTCAGTTAACCTTAGGCCACACTGAAACTTAAAAGAGCTCAGGAGCTGAATCATAAGTAGGTCTCACATCAATACCTCAAGGGCAGAACCAACAGCTGGTGTGCAAAAGTCTCAGATATCTGATTTTCATCTGCCACCACAGGCTCATCAAAGTTTTTGAAGCCATTTCTCCCCAGCTGGCATCTCCCCTTAACATTGTTACAACATGGCACTAGGCCAGACTTTACATCTTCATAATTTTTATTACTGTCCATTGTATGGCAGCCTTTCAAAAACTTAAGTTCTTCTGAGCACCTTCCCAGAAAGCAGCGAGTGATGCGTTTTAACACAGGACACATTGTTCAGTCAACAAACTCCCTCCTCCCCAAAAGAAATTCTGCTATACAACAGAGACCCATGATTGGATCTCCAGCACAGCTTGAAAAAACACAGGTATTTGGAAATAGAAAAGAGCACATAGAGTCCTGAGCTCACTATGAGACTTTCAGACCCACACTGCATATGTGGGTGTTGTGGATTTGTTTACATGTACTGCCAGGCTGGGTGGGAGGACATCAAGTAGTACTGCAGAAGCAGATTCTCAGTCCCTAGAATGAGAACACACTACAGTCATCTAATCAGCTGTAGTACTACAAAAGGAATTCCTTTTTCTAATTGTGAACATCTGGCAAAATATATTTGCAAAGGTATATTCTTAAAGAGGAAGGTGTGAAATAATGGGTAAAAGAATGGAGTCCACAAGTTCCCTAGGGAAGGGACTGGAATCTCTGAGGTTTGACTACAGCTCCAGCATTTGCAAAAGTCCAGCTGTTCCAATGGTTTGGGTGTTGACTGCTGAGCAAAGAGCATGCCCATTTTGTGTGAGACCAAAACTCCTCCACTTGCACAACAGAAAGAGGGCTATGAGTTTGCAGGGTACCAGCACACAGTCTCCATGCCCCACCACAGAACCAGAACCCATAAACAGATTTTCACCTGGCTCTGCCCCTCCTAGTCTCTCGTTAAGCCCACACCATAAATGAGGTCTCAGAAGCACTGCTCGGCCCCTATCTCCTGTGTCAATTCACCAGTAAATTCAACAACTCCACTATTCCCTATCCTGCAGATTCATAACTGTGTGTTCTGAAAACTGCCTGAACTAAGAAACCCCTCACAGAACAAAGAGCAGCACAAAATGTGTGTCCTCTGGCTCCTGGGGGCTGAAGGGCAGTAATGGCTCTAGACACAGATTAATTTAAGAGAGTTTGGGAGTCTTAAAATAGTAAAGAATAGGTTTTATATGGACTCTATTGAAATATGGCAAGCTCCCAGCAGGCATTATTCATAACTATTTTTTAAGGGACCACACCCAACCCAAAAGTTAAAAATGCAGCTAAACAGTGCTATCATTTTCAGCTGCAGCTATCCCATGCAAAGGCTCCTTTTTGCAGCAGGGAAAACATTCTGCATCTCATTAGAAAGACTGAAGCCCTAACTAACTTTGCTAGTTTAAAATAGTTTAGATTCAGTTTTATGTAAACTCGTGATTAGAATGGGGAAAAGTAAGTTGATCTCATAGTCAAGGTTTCTTCAGAGGAGTTGTGTGAGTAATGACTGTGCTAACTGTAATACAGGCAAAGATGTTTGCACAGACACAGAGCCAGAGCAGAACTTGGCTTTAACCAGAGTTTAGGCTGTTAGAAGACCAGTAGTTTAATGAATCATGCTAAGACTTTTCAACAGTGCTCGTATTTCAGCAAGTTATCATTGCTTCAAAAGCAGGATTTTCTAACACTGAGAGAACTCAGCCTAGCACAAAAACAGTTACACAAGAAGCAACAACTGTGGTTGGAAGAGGGCTTTAAAGGTCACATTTATTGCACAGAGAACTGGGTGAGAGTAACTGTAGCTGGAGGCAAGCTGACAGACACAGCCAAACCTAACTGGAACAATTCCTATCACAAAACACAGTGGTCGATCATGAATGAAGATGGGATTTTTAGAGAATGGAGATAAAAAAATGAACAGCAGTATTCAAAATGTTAAGACTAAGGTAAATTCACCAGTAGCTGTATCTCTTAGTATTCCACCCATGCTGCCTCTAGGTGATAACACTGGTGCACAGCCTCTTTATAGCTGTTGAAGGGAGACTAAACACAATGATTAGCTGTTTACAGTATCTGCAGAGAAATTCTTCAATAAAATTCATAATCACTAATGAAGATTCCAGCACTGTCAATTACTCAAGTCAAGACAGAGGACGAAAATTCCAGAATTATGTCCAGCAATAGTTATAAGATGACAACCCATCATAATTTGAAAATACAGGAGAGAATAACAAAATCTGTAGTCTGCTCTATCAAGGCAAGTAGCATACCAATGTTTCAAAACTGATTCTTTAGGAGAAAAAAGGGAGATACGACTATTTAAAAGCCTGAATTCTTACCATAAACAATACATGCATTAGAAGATAAATGATAACTGGCTCACAGTATGAAAGGAAAGAAACTGGTGGTATCTGTCAAGTGTTCTCAGATTAACAGATTGTATGATTACATTAGCAAGTAACAAGCCATCAATTTTTGTGTAGCCATATCTGTACTGTAACATCACCTGTGATGCATGAAATGAACCCAAATGTGGTAAAAGTTCATACAGACACATAGGGATGAGGATTTGAACCTAGTCTTGTCCTTCCCCTGCAGCTGTAAAGAAAGTAGCATCCCGTTGGTACAGAGGAATCACTGCTGAAATCCACCTTCCCCACAGGGTAGATCAAGTAAGAAACAACAGCCTCACAACAATTCTCAGCAGTATGTATGGTCCTTTGGAAAACAGCTGACTGAAAATATACAAAAAACCTGCAATTAGGGTAGATCAAGCAAGTGGAAATCATAATTAGCTTCATGGCCTTTCAATCTGTGAATTTCTGCACGTAGCCTTGGCCAGTGACATCAGATAAGCAAACCCTGAATGTTACAGACTCTTCCACAGTTAAAAAGAAAAAAAAAAAAAAGTGGCTCTTATGCAACATACAAAGCCTCAGAAAGTCAAGATATTAGGGAGAGAGATTTTTGGGACCTAGGAGGAAAGAGCATGCTGGTGGGTGCACTGGCAGGAGAACAGCTGAGCAAAAGTTACTGATTTGTAGCTGAGTTTTAGAAGGGCAGTGGAAAAGAAGATACATTTCTATTTAATCAAACTGCTTGCAAACCCAGCATACACCAAGCCCTCCAGCCACATGCCATGTGAATGATATTAGTGATGATAGTAATTAGTCATAATCACTAGATGATATACTGGCTGAGCTCCTGCAGAAATAGGAAAGAGAAGCACAGCAAGGAGCTTTACATCAGAGATTTTGCTGTGCAGAATTTCAAGTGCTTTTTTTAAGCAATAGCAAGACTTGAGTCACTTTTTTTTTTTTTTTTTTTTTTGTGACTAGCATTCCTCATGGTAGAGGAGATAAAGTATTCTTTCAACAAAATGTTAGGGAATTGGTTTGTGCATGTGGCTAATGAAACAGGCACTGCTATTTGATAAACAGACTCAAAGATTCAGTGTATCAGCCACGTAATGATCTGCAAAAACCAGCAAGTGATAAAAATGCCATCCTCTTTTACAAATTATATCAGCTTTAGAAATGGCTATCACTCTGCTACGATGTAAACCCACTACCCATTACTTTTTTTTCTTTTCAGAAGACTGTTGCCTTAAGACATGACAGCACTTGTGCATGAAACATCTGAGGTCAGTTATCTCCACTTCCTGAGCCCCCCAGGCCTTCCCTCATGACTGACCTCATTCACTTCCACAATTTGGTCCAAGGTCCTTTTCATAAGACTCAGGGAACATCTGGAGGCAAAGCCTGGTGTGGTTCTGGTTCCCATACTCACGGGAGATGATGTCTCCAGAAGTGAGATTAACAGCTTCACCTTCATGAAGTAACTACATTTTCAAAAGTTTCCACAGAGGGGAAACACACAGTAAAGATTACTCTAGCTGAGAATGACGGAGAAAGCTACCAGCAAAGGAGGGAGAGCAGAAGCATTCAAGGAATAAACAGCTGTCCAACATTAACAAGGCTCTCATGGCTTACAGCTCAGGAAAAGTGGACCAAATCCTTCTCCAAAATTATGTCTCTGTTTAAGGCAATCATGAGCTTTATCATTTTTGCAGAAGGTAAGCAGAATATGGAAGACCAGGCTTTCCATATTGGTACACACTGAGGAAACAGCTACAAACCTCATAGTCTATGTAAAGATGCATTTCTTTGAGCTTCTTTACATACATCAAGTTCATCTCAAATTTCAGTAGTCAGTACCTGTTTTCAGGACTTACATTCCCAAGCACAGCTCCCATTGCTCTTGCATCCTATTACTATTGGTGAGATTCTGAGCTAGCAAATGTCAATTTTCAGGTAATAGCATTGCTCAAACAAGTGATGTTATGACATGGAAATCTGGAAATACATGTCTCTAGTTTTTTATTCCTAAGAAAAACATGCCTTTATAGAAGACAAGGAAATTTAGTAGGGCCTCATATCTCAAAAGACTTTATTTTGCAGTGCTTGAGTGCATGTGTCCACTTAAACCTCTCATAGAACTGCAGCAGTATGTTGCTGAGACAAGAAACAGCCTTTTCAACTGAGGGGAGAGAAGGAGGAGTAAAGTAACTTCAATATTTTGAAAGATTATAAACAAATCACATTCCAAGAGGTTGCTAGGGAGTATTCTGCCAGGACCCTTCCCTGTCAGGTGTTACATGTTAAGCTTCCATCCCCCTCACACACCCTCAACGTCTGCAGTTCAAGATGTTTTGTATTCAGAACTCAAGATATAAATTGTTCTCATGTTGAATAACCAAGTTATCAAACATTACTCCAAAAAAAAAAAAAGCCAAAAAAAACCACCAAAAAACAAACACCCAGGTTATGAAACACACTGGCCAGCATGCCTGACATTCAGTAGCACAGCAGAGCATCCCTCACATCTAATGACAGCAACTTTTTTTTTAGCCACGCTGGGCTCTGTTGCTGTTTGCGTACATTGAGGGAGAAAAAAAAGGTCTCATAAGGCTCTGGCCTGCAAGATAAAAAAACATAACACACATCAACATCTATGAGTCAAGCTTCTTGCCTGAGCAAACAGCAGTACTCACCTTTTGATCTTCTGTGAATTCTGAGTTGTTGTGCTGAGACTGCGCCTCTTTCTGGAGGTGCCTGGCTAATCTGGATGGGGGAAAAGTAAACTGTAAAGTGGGACCACAACACAAACACACACACCTCAGCTCCAGAAAATGTGTCAGCCAAAAGGCTCACAGACTGCTGCTCCAGAGAGGTTGGGGTTGGTTTTGCTGTTGTGTTTTTGCTTTGTTTTTGCCTTTTGAAACAAAGTTTTCTATAGTCATGGTAGTTCATACTTAAGAAAAAACCCCAATAGGTGGAGAAAGCGTGCAATTACATTAGGCAGGAAAGATTAATGCATCATGAAGGGAGAACAAGTAAGAGGGTCCTTATAGCCAACAGCCCCTTTTACAAGCACTGACTTTTTTCCTCTCACAATCCCCTTCTTTTATAATGACAAACCCACTGTGGTGCAATCCCACGCACATTTCCCAGGGAGAGACTGAGGCAAGTGAGATGCCAGGGGCTCGGGTCAGGGCACCCTAAGCCATGGCACATGCTCTCCTAGCACTGGAAGCCAGGCACAGGGCTTGGCCCAGGCTGTTGGCGTGGATCCGCTCACATTTGTGCCTGTCAGCATCGGAGGCGGAGCACAAACCCCACCCCTTGTCATCACCAAGGCAGGAGTACCAAAGGGTTTGGAAAGTAACAGTAAGCAAACAGCTCAAGAAAGCGAAAGGAAGCTGGAGGGAAGCTATGGGAAGAGTTACAGTTTCCGTCCCGGGAGGAAGGAGAACATTAAACAAGCAAAACCTCTGGGCAATTGTTGCCATTCCCTGCAAATTATTTTTTTTTTTACAAGCAGAGGGAGAGGGAGGACAGGGGTTGAGGGCAAACCCAGGGACATCACAATAGGCTTCCTCCTGGAACCTCACAAGTTTGCACTGTGAAAGGGACTCCGCTTCTCTCCACCATGGCTGGGGGCATTGGCCCAGCTTTAGGAGGGGTTTATAAAATACATACACGAAGATACATCCAGCAGAACAGATTGTTGTCAAAGTCTGTGGCAGGAACAAAAATCAGAATTCAATTTCTTTACTTTTCCTCAAAATAAGCTCTCAAAAATGCCTATACTGATTGAGGCCATTGTAGCTTTTAACTCTCACCAGGAAAACACAACCAAACAGGATGAGGTAACTGCATGACTTGGTGGTGTTGTCCCCCTTCAAAAATGGAAGAAGACTGGGGCTGAGAAAAGACAAAAAGCAGAAACATGCTTGAACCAAAAAGTACACTCCTTGCCTACCACCCTGCCCTATGATACACAGGACACAAAGAAAGGGCATTTTAAAGTAATGATTTAAGAAAACAGATCACCATAGCAGCAATATGCCACCCACAACAGGCAGCATCACAGCATTAATATTTCTGTAAGCATCACTAATATAACTCTTTTTCCATTTGTCACTAATACAAAAAAATCCACCCTAATCCAAATAAATGCATCTGGCATTCCCCTTGAAGCTCATTCAAAGTTGGATGAGACCAAGTTCCATGATGGGGAATTTAACAGGGAAGCCACTCCTGACAGCTCAAAGGGTTCCTGCATGAATAATCACCCAAATGATTGAGGGCCAATCTTTGTACCAAGCTTCTTGTGCTTCTACGGCTAACATGAGCACCTGAGCAGATGCACACAAGAGGTACATCAGCAGCCATCAGGACTTAGATTTTTCCCAATTTCAAGCTCTCTCAGCATCAGCAAACTCGGTCTAAGCAGCTTCTCTCCAGGATGCTTGTGTGGATCAGCACAGACTGTGCTGGTGTTTACAGCACCTGGACAAGAGCAGCACCACACCTGTTCATTCCATCTCAGGGTGCCTTTGAGAGGGTAACACCATAAACCCATCCTGCAATGTCTCTCCACAACTACAGCTCCGTGTCTTGCCCTGTGCTGCTTGTTTGCAACTTCTATCCTACAGCTTGATAATGTTATTAATTTACCTGCTAAAGACACAGGATGAAGAAGATATACACACAGAAAAGGTTTCGCTCCTCCATAGGAAATATCTCCCTGTAATCCTTTGATCTTCTCTTTCTACTCACACCTCAGACCACAGAGCTCATCTACCGACAAGTATTTAGTAGAAACTCACTGATAAGAGCAGCTTCCACCCAAGAGGAGCTTCCTTACAAAGACACCACTCTGCTCCCAGGTCAGAACAGAGCCAGGGTGTAGAGATCACCTCAGGTCTCATCCAACACAAGCAATAGAGTGAGGAAGGCAATAGAAGTTGCACTTCGATTCTCAGAGTGGACTGTCTGCAAATGTTTAGTGACCTCACTTCTCAATGAAGAGAGCTCAGAAGGAGAGCTCAAAGACTTTTCATTCCAAGGAAACATCATTATATGAAACTCACTGCTCAGACTGCTTAGACAGTTCAAAGTATTAGGATTCTACTGGACTCCTTGTAGACATGCACATAAGGGCAGTTAGTAAAAGTATCTTATATTACTTCTTGATGATTCCTTTTTCTGCCGAGATACAGATCTGGAAGAGAACTTCTTTTCATCTCTCTGCCAAGGTTTGTAGAGTAACAGCTTGACCTACTCTAAAGGCCATCAGCAAACTGCATATCACTGAACTTGCATCATCCTTCCTGGTGAGTGAATGAAATGATGAGATTACAGCCCCTCCTGACCACCCCGTATGTGGCCAGCAGACCAGTTACTCTGAATGACAACTGAACTGGCAGCCAGTGTGGTTAGAACCCAACCTGAGCGGTCCTGAACAGTGCTAAAAGATCCCTCAGGGAGCATCTCTTTGGCTGACTTTCTCTCCACGAACAAGTGCGAACCCTCTTGTCAACTTCCAGGAAATTCACCATGAGAAGCCTGGCCTGAAATACTCCAATCACGAATAAATAACTTTAATTGCCATGAAATGACAATGGAGTGGTAGGGAAGAACATCTGACTAAAGGTACTAGGTGTGTTTCCAAGGAGTCCATCATCCCTGTAGCCGATACTCCTCTGCTGCCAAAGGATTCATGGATGGTGTGGTCACACCTGTGCCAGCCCAACCTGACTCTGGGCCTGCCAGGTTCCCCACTGTCCCACCCTGCTACCACCAGGGACACAATACACAAGCGTATGATGGACCCCTTTTCATTCTGATGAGCTGTGGGGTTTTTTGGTTAAGGCTGATGCTTATGCAGCCCATTTACCAGGTCTCTCCACTGCCACAAGTGTGGTGCCAGGATAACAGGGTGATGGGATGGGGGCATCCCGGTCCAGTGGTGCCTCGGGGGCTCCACCAACCAACCATCCCGGCAGCCCACGCTCACAAAATCACAACCTGGCTTGGGGTGAAAGGGACATTAAATTTCACCTTGTTCCATCCACTGTCATGGGCAGGGACACACCTTCCACCAGACCAGGCTGCTCCAAGCTCCACGCCGGCCACTGGCGCCCACCCAGGAGAGCGGGACGGCCCCTTCCCACCTCGTCCCCCGGCCGAGCACCCCCAAGGGGACTCCTCGGCCCCCGGCCCCGCGCCTTGGGGAAGGGCCGGAGCCGCCGGCGGGGCCCCAGGGGTGAGGGGGCCGCGGCCTGGGCC
>WBNO01032669.1:56964-86330 GCA_013400575.1 Peucedramus taeniatus
CAGCGCTGCGCCGGTGCGGGGCACGGCGCCACGGCCGCTGGCCTGACGGACCCGAGAGCTGCCGGCACGGTGAGCACGGCGCGGTAGGTGGCGAGGCGGTGACCAGCCCCGGCTCGGTCAGGGGGATCTGGCCGCTGCCGGGAGTCAGTGCTGGCTGATCTTCTTGGGTCTGTTTTGGTTTTGTTTGTCTGTTTAGCAAAGCTGCAGGGTGTTTGATAGGGATGAACGGAAGGGATTCCAAAAGGAACCCGGGATGATGGAGGGCCGGGGAGGTCTCCGGTCCAGCGTCCTGCTCAGAGCAGGGACAGCTCCGAGGTCACACCGGGGGCTCGGGGCTCTGTCCCTTGAGCTCTGGAAAGCCTTTGAGGATGGAGAGCACACAACTTGCTTCTCATAGTGACGGAATTTCTTTCACCTTTTATCCAGTAGGGCCCTCCCATGTTCAGGATGTGCCCATTATGTTCCATCACCCCGCACTGCTTTGTACTTGTTGCTTGTGTTATATTCGGCTGCTGAAATTGAAGCGAAAGAAAAGAGATAGTCGGGTTTGTCTCTGCTATCCCAGCCCTCCAGATACACGTGTGTAAATGGATCCATGTTTTCAGTCAGGGTTTGTGGTTGCAGGTTCGTTTATACCAAAGGCTCCCAAATACAAGCTATTCACAGATGGACCAGACACAGTTTAATGACCTCAGTGAATGGAGGTTTAGCCTGAAAAAGAGGAAGTCGAGTCTCAGGGGTGACCTTATCACTCCCTACAACTCCCTGGAAGGAGGTTGTGGCAAGCTGGGGATCGGCCTCTTCTCCCAGGTATCAGGTGATAGGATGAGAGGAAGTGGCCTCAGGCTGTGCCAGGGGAGGTTCAGGTTTTGCATTAGGAATTTCTTCACAGAAGGGGTTGTTAAACCTTGGAATGGGCTGCCCAGGCAGGTGGTGGAGTCACCCACCTCCATCCCTGGAGGTGTTTAAGGAAAGGCTGGACATGTCACTCAGTGCCGTGGTCAGTTGACATGGTAGTGTTCTCACAAAGGTTGGGCTCGGTGATCTCAGGGGTCTTTTCCAACTCAGTTGATTCTGTGATTCTGAGATATGTCTCATGTAATTTACAGATGTTCAGCCTTATGCAGGAGGTAACAAACGTGGAGGTTTTTTTGCTAGGAATGTGTGTGCTCACATAGAGCAAAGTAGGTGGTAGCTTTTTGCCTAATTAAAATAGTTGCCTCAGAAAGCATTTGTATTTCAAGAGAGTGCAATTCTCACACTAAGCACATGGATGCTGAGCACAAGGCATATGGAAGCTCAGCATTTCAAATGGGAAAAAAATTAATTTTGAATTAATTTCTTGCCCAGTTGTTTGCATTTGGAATATCTTTTTGTGAGCAGAGAAGCAGGACATGGGCAGCACCTCAGTTGTACCTGTTCCTGCAGCTGTTCTTTCCTTTCCACTTCTTAGATTTGGCATAACCAACGTTACAGGAAGAAAATGACCCACTGGTTCCATCGCAACCCTCTGAAGGCTACAGCTCCTGTTTCATTTAATTATTATGGGGTAGCCACCACTCCAGCTGCAACAAAGGTTTGCAAGTAAGTATACTTGGGACTGGCTTCACTCTGCCTCTTACAGTTTGGGGGACATCCTTAAAAGTAATGGTTGCTGTTCAGTTTTTGAGCTGAAGATGACTAGAGATGTGTAGGCAGGGAAGCAACAAGACACTGCTAACACTGAACATTTGCTTACCGAGAATGAATTCTCCAGTTTTCAAGTCTCTGTGTGCACAGCAAGGCCAATTACAACAATGCAGAGGCAAAAGACTAAACACTTCATTGTTTTTCTGATGACTGTGCATTCCTCTGCAAAAGATTGCTTGATTTCCATAAGTGGATAAAGCCTGACTGTTCTGTTGTGGATAGAATGTATTGAAAAGGGATCTCAGCCTATTTTGCAGCTCTATTCTTTTCTCTTCATCTCATCATTCTATTCTCATGGTGAAGAATTCTCCTGATTGTTGCTTCCCTTTCCTCTCTGTGCACCCAAGCTCCTGGTAGGTAAAGGCACAGTTATTTTAGTTAGTTCTAGAACAATAGATTGGGTACTGATTATCCACTGCTGTGTGGATTGTACTAAAGAGTCAATCATATGTGTCCAGAAGAGAAAGGAAGATTTTTCTATATTAGTACATTTTTGAATAGGATTTCTTAGGGTTTTTTTTTCCCTCCTTTCATTCAGTGACTTGCGGTTGTCTCGAACACGGCTATTGGAGCTGTTCACAGACTCGAGTTGTAATCCAGAAATGATGAAGAATGCAGCTGACTTGTACTTCTCACTCCTTCAAGGTAGGGAGATTTATTAGCTGTACTACTAATTGATCAAGAGGAGTATCAGTTCAGTTTTAATATCATTTGTCAGAATGTTAATTGTGCTGATCTCCTGTAAAGAAGCTTTACATTTCTCAGGTAGGAGAGTATCTTCATGGGTTCTGTGCTTGATAACCAGTGCTGGCTGCTCATCAGGCCCCTTCTCCAAGTTTCATTGTCCTTTGTGAGCCTGCCAGTACTAAGTGCTGGCAGCCCTGCCCTCCTGTCTTTAACCTCATTCTGCTTCCTGTTGGAGGAGGAAATGTGTATTTATCTCTTAGGTGGTGGTGAGTTGCTCCCTAAGTACAAATTGAGTCTATTAATTAGTTGATATCATTTACTATTCAGTGTAAACTGCTTGTTTGTCTGATATTGGACCATAGACTTGTTGCAAGTTGACCTTCTGTTGCTGCTTGTCTTATGTGTGTTTATATATGTAGGTGCCCATTAGCATGGTATCTGCATTTTCAGTAGATGTCCTGACATATTCCTTTGAAACCTTCCTTCTGCCAATATTTTGGTAACTCTCTTAGCAGTCAGGTGCTCAGCCAAATTTCTTAGGACTGAATTTTCAGGAATCAGCTGATTCATGGAAAGTAGGATCTTTCAGTCTGTGGGAAGTAAATGTTGGTTTAGTGAGCCCCTGGGAGGATATAGGCTAATGTCACGTCTAAAGGTCAGATAAGAATCCCTGTTGCAACAGCCAAGATTTGGAGAGTTTCTTTGGGAAAGTACCATGCTTGGCCACTAAAATCTTCTGCATAGGAAAGGAACAAGTATTTTCTGTGTTTATAAACGTGTGACACACTGACAGGTGTAGCCCCAGTAGCTGCTATGGCAAGCTCTTGACCTCTTTGAAGTCTCTAAGACCTGCTCAGACCAAGGCCCTTCTTCAGCCTCCCTAAAAAATTCCTGGGCCTGCATATGCTAGGATTTGAACATCCCATAGCATGACCTTCATCCCACTAACTGCTGTTTTCTGGGCTACTGGACATAAAGAACCAATTTCCTGTAGCCCTGGAGATAGATGATGACTAGGTGAGCCCATGCTCAGAAGCCCTTTTCCCTCTCCCTGTTGACCAGCCGGCTTTTCCTGGAATTTCCTGGTTGTCACTATGGTGGCAGAGACAGCCACTCACTCACCTTGAACAATCTCAACCATCCTGTACCTGGGCCTGTCCCACTCCCAACTTGTCACTGTATGTGACATGCAGACATCTGCCAGGTTTTCCTTGAGCAGTCAAGATTCTTAGGATTGAGTTGGTAACATGCTGGGCAAGCAGTTTCCTGGAGTAGCCAGTTGGTTTTTTCCACATTTCGTTCTCAAGATACTGAGGAATAAAAATCCCAGGAAGTTACATGGGGTTTTGAGGGGTTCAGCAAGAAACATTCCTTTATCTACATCTGTATTTGTATTGATCCATCTCCTTCATTACTCATTTCTGTTTCCTACTTTGAGATTGCCTGTTTTATTATTCCATAGGTTTTATCCTTTCACTGGATGACTCTTCCCAAGAGTGTAAGTTGAGATACATTCAGAATTTCAAGTGGACAGACACGTTACAAGGACAAGTCCCAAGGTGCGTGTGCTTTTCTGGGTATGGGGTATGCAGCTGCTCTCTGCTGCTCTGTTACACACATGCACCTGTGCCAGCACAGGCCTGAAGGGAAACAGAAATGCAGCTAAGTCTTGAACACAAACTAGTTCCTAAGAAGGTGTTGCTGTGTTTTTGCTAACTGCTGTACTGTGTTAGGTGTTCTGAAGTGGGCCTAGTGGCCTTTACGTAAAGCTGTGAGAATGCACAATAATAGTAGAAGGATCTGTTTGATCTCAGTTGATTTACAAACTGAGCCTGCAGTTGGCTAGAGCAGTACAAAGAGGAGCCTTGAGGGTATTGGTGAGTTGAGCTTGCTAACAAAGCTCACTGCAGTTTAAAACTTAATTTGGCACTATTGCCTGACCAGGAACTTGCGTGTGCTTGGAGGTTCCAGTGTTGCTGAAGATCTGATTTTGTTCTTGTCCCCTGAAGCTCCGAGTACATGTCCTCTTGGTTCAAACAAACAATTGTTCTGTTTCCAGTAGGAATACAGATCTGTAACCTTTTGAATTATTCACTTATCTCTTGCTATTGGAGGTAATTGTGTTGTCTAATCATGCCTGCAAATTTGTCAAGCTTTAGCTAGAAGTGCTTGACCTCTTCAAAGCTTTAATTCCCCATGGAAGAAAATCTGTTGATTAGGAGTTTCTTCTAATTTTCTCACGGTCATTCACACTTGTACTTGTGCCAACATTATTCTTCCCACTCCCACATCTTTCTTTTTCAAAGGTTTGCTAGTTCCTAAGCTAAACTGAGCTTGTGATTGCAAGTTCAGTCTTTTCAAAGACTCTGTTTTTAGCTTTTGAAATTTCCTGCTATTTGCACATGCTGTTTGTCTGCAGTTACATAAAAAATTGCAATAACATTAATTTGAGAGAGTTGTAACAGACTCTGACTTATTAACTTAGCAGTACAACTTTAAAGTGGATATTCCAGGGCAAGACTTTCCACAAAATGTGCAACCGAAAAAAAAAAAAAGAGATGGAAGAATGTCAGCCACACCCAAAGCTAAACAAATCTCAAGTTACAGTTTTAAAATAAAAGTTCCCAAAAGGGAAGGGTGGGCATCTGAATGTGGGAGATTCTAATTATGAGTTCTTAAAGGGAATAAGTAAAAAAATTGAAGTCTCTCTTAGGCAGTTCAGCAAGTAGGAGGTTCGGAATTGGAAATTGTTAACAAATTTAAAATGTTTTGTGGAGAGAAGTGTTGCCTTTTGCTATGTGAACTATCAGCAGAGAGAGATGTGAGAACAAAACTGAATGCATTAAGTTTTTGGGGGGTTTTTGTCTGTCTTCCTTTAGTGCCCAGCAGGATGCAGTGTTTGAACTGGTTTCCATGGGATTTAATGTAGCTCTGTGGTACACAAAATATGCATCAAGACTCGCTGGAAAAGAAGAGTAAGTGGTTTTCTTTTCTTAACAATTCTGCTGCAGCAATACTCCACCAAAGATTTAGCAAGTTCTGGGGGTTGCCCGCTGTGGGGCATGTCCAGCTCAGACAGAGGAGTTCCAGGAGGCAGCTGGTCTTTACACAAAAGCACTGCAATCCCTTCTTGCCTCTGTAAACCAAGTGCAGTAGTACCACATGACTGTGATACAGAGAAAGTGTCAGCTGTCAATAAACTATTCATCAGTCCCCCTCTAAATGTCCAGGTACAAAACTGAGATTCTCAAAATCACATCCAAACATCTGCTGATGTTTAGCCCTACAGACTTCTAAATCCTTGGCTTCTAACACTGAGGTTGCCTTTTACTTGAGAGCCATCACAGGATCTTACATTTCTTTTTTTTCAGGCAAGTTCTATATGATTATTTCATGATTGGACACTGTAAGAAACTTTACTCTGAGGGTAGCACAGCCGTGGGACAGGTCACTTAGGGAATTAGTGGACTCTTGATTCTTGAAGGATTTAAGATTCATCCAGACAAAGCCATAACTGACCTGATCTGCTGTTGCTAAATGTGCCCCAAAGCAGGAGGTGGCACTAAATGACACTTAGAGTCCCTTTCTAACTATAATTTTACTGATTCATTCTGTTTTCTCAGTATAACAGAAGATGAAGCAAAAGACGTTCACTGCAGCCTGAAGATAGCAGCTGGGATTTTTAAACACCTGAAGGTAGAAGGACTTTCTTTGCTGTGTCTGTTCTTTGAGGTGTTTCCAAATACTTGACTTTTTGTCTTAGAGAGGCCTTTGCTATACCCATACCTGAGAGCACCTGAATGATACAGGAAGCAGAAGGATATTAATATGTTGTGGTACTACTCAATCCCTGCAGCTCATTCCCAGTGGCACTGGAAGAGTGGTTTGTCTGTCTGCTCATATCATGTGCTACAGTGCTGTCTTGGGACCTTCACTCGGTGTGTCCCATCCTTTTGGGAATGAGGCACTTGTTTTGCACTGGTATTAGGCCTAAACTAACTCTGAGACTTGCTTTGTATTTAGGAAAGTCACATTCCAAAATTGATTACACCTGTGGAAAAGGGAAGAGATTTAGAAGCTCGACTTACAGACTCTTACATCATACAGTGTCAAGCTGAAGCTCAAGAAGGTATCTTCAAATGTACATTGGTTGGGTGTGGGAAGTGACTCTTTGTGGGTCACTGCTGTCTCATGAATTCTGCTTGGCAGCACGCCGTGGGTTTTTTATTCTCCTGAAGTACTGTGGTGCAGTGGGGCAGGTTGCTTTTAAAGAAAATTATATTACAATTATAGAAGGAAAATGTCAAAAATCAGTCTGATATTACAATTGTAATATGGAATATCTTTCACTTTGGAAGAACTTGTGTGTGGCATTACTTCTTTTTCTTATTTTTTCCTTTCATGCAACCACCATGCTTGCCTAACAGACATTTCCAGTTCCTTTACTTTAAAATATGTGCAGCTTCTGTTTGTTAGCTAATCTTAAGGTTAACATTCCTTCAATTTTTCTATTAAACTGAAATTATTCTATCCAAGAAACAATCTGTCTTTATTCTGCTGTTTGCTTGACTGCACAAAATCTATTTTCTGTTCATGCAAGGGTTTTAAAACCCTAAACGCCTCTGCTGATGTGATGTAACGGGACATTTCAATTAAACTTAAACCATGGTGTGGAACTATTTTTCAGTGACAATTGCTCGGGCTATTGAGCTGAAACACAATCCAGGCCTAATAGCTGCTCTTGCTTATGAAACAGCCAACTTCTACCAAAAAGCTGGTGAGTGTTGTTTTGTGTCCTTAGTGACTTGGTTTATGCACTCTTACCAGCAGATACACTTCACCCACCCATAAATTGCAATATTAATGCTGTTCTCAGTGGATATGGAGTGTGCATTTACCTTCTATTTAGCACATTTAAGGCTTCAGTTATCAGCACTTATTATGATAAGGCTTTTTGGTGTTGTGGAAATCTTGTTCTGTATCTGACGGTAGGAAACGTTAATGAAGGAGGACAGACTAGCAGCAGACAAATGGCCTGATGTCAGTGGAGTGCGTTCCAGCTGCCTTTGGGCAGCAGGTCATGATGCAGAGCATGGTGAGTGGAGTGGGTTCATTATGTGCCACCTTCCAGATGTGTAAGATGATCTCTGGGCTTACTGAGGCAAGTGGGAGAAGTGCAGAAGTATGGGAGTCGCTACTGGAACTTAAACTAGGAACAGGCTTTGAAATGCTGCCTAAAAATACTTAGAGAATTAGCCATCCAGACTTAGTGGACAGCAGTTTCAGAGATTCTAAGGACAACTGCATGATAGCTGCATATTTTTTGGCTTTTTCTCATGATTTTTCTGTGCTTTTTCAGGAGGAATTTTTATCCCTTGTTTCTGGATACTTTAGAGTTAGGATCTATCGCTAAGTTTAAGAATTATGGTCTTTTAATGTGTTTGGGATTTTCCTTTTTGGAAATGTCTTAATAATAACTTCACATCTGTTCACAGATCAAACATTATCCAGTTTGGATCCAGCCTATGCAGGTAAATGGAGGAAGTACTTAAACTTGAAGAGCTGTTTCTATATGGCCTACGTAAGTACTTTGGGTGGCAGCAGTCACAGCTTGTTGTCTGTCTGCCAAGGGCTGCATAGGGAATGGGGGCTAAGTATTGCCTTGGCTTTCTTTGCATACTGTGAAGAGGAATTGTGCAGTGTCAGTGACATTTGAACTATTTTTGTGGAGCCAAATGAAATTGCAGCAGTGTGGATTTTTTGTGATCACAGATCTTTAATTGAAGCCATTCAGGTTGAGCATAATGGTCCTCTCTGTTATCTACGTCACAGTCTGATCCTAGGCACAGTTCAGAGCTGAGCATCTTTATGAAGGCCCTGTGTACTTCAGCCCTGAATGAAACTGCATCAGGTACCAAAAGGTACCATTCCAATAGCTGTCCCTATTTGCCTGATGGATCTCCTAGCAAGTACTGCAGTGTCCTTGAGATCCTCAGCTGCTCTATTTGCTGTGACTTGTAGCCTGCCACAGCCTGTAATCTGTCTTTTTTATACTGTACAAAAGGCCCAAGCTAAGTAGTTTACATAATTGTCTTTTTATCCTAGGCTGAACCTGTAGCTAAAAACTACTTGCCTTATTAGCAGTTTTGAGAGGTGAGGGAGGGTCAGAGTTGTGGTTCTTCTTTTTTTAAATTTGAGTGATCTGGGCAGTGGTAGATTCGGATAGATTTGTACGGTGAGAACAGACACTAAAGGAAGGGGGGCAAGCTGGGCATTAGTTGGTGGTATTGTTCCTTCACCTCTTGTATTTACTAGTTAAACTCAACTCCTGATAATAGATCACAGGCAATTCAGTTCTCACTGGAATACAATACCACCTTCAAGCACAGGTGTGAAGAAATGGGACTTTTTGGGGTGGAAAAGTTATTTGGACTATGACAAAATCTCTCAGATAGCAGAATACCTCATCTCTTCCAGATTCAGTGATGTTTGTCGCAAATGGAGTTTTTGAGTGTTCAGGTAGTTTTAGTTTTCAGTCTTAGCTTTGTAAACTTGCCTGGGGTTCATTCTCTTTCTTTGCTGGGGCTGCACTGCACAGTGCCAGTGCTTCAGGTCAAACAGCTTTGTGCAGCTCAGTTACTCTTGGCTAGAGCTGAGACAGCTCAGTTCAAACCCAATGTTCATGGTTCTGGTTCACAGTGTTCATTCTGAACTGCATTGATGGCTCAGTGAATGTTGCTTTGACTTGCATTCCCCAGCTGTCAGCTACCTGCAGGGAATGGCAGCTTCAGAGAGCTGCAGCTGCTGTAGGGAGCAGGAGAAGGGGATTGTTGCAGGAAGTGCCCAGGGATGTTGGTAATGATTTTGTCCTCTCCCATCAGGCATACTGTTACCATGGCCAGACTTTGCTGGCAAGTGATAAATGTGGGGAAGCAATCAGATCTCTGCAAGAATCAGAAAAATGTAAGTGTGGTTGAGACTGGAATACAGGGTCTGATGATGCCATGTCTCTTTTGCTGTATTGTGTTGATTTGCTCTCCCATAAAGATTTTATCTGTCACCTGATGGAAATCCAGCACACCTTGGAATAGAGACAGTGTACTTTTTTTTTTTTTTTTTTTGTCTTACCAAAGACTGTCTTTCATAACAGTGCTGCAGAAAATTTCATCTTCACTTCTCAGCCTGGCTTACAGACTGGCTTTGAGCTGCCTGCAATATACAGTGTAAAAACCAATGGTCTGGTCATCCTGTTTTCTGGTCTGTATGTTAGAATAGTGCAGCCATTTCTGCTTTTGAGGTTAAATAGTAAATCTAGAACATGCTTGCTTATTTTTAAACAGGTTTCAGTAACTTATTTATTTTCTATTAATTTGAAAGGTACATTCAGGCAAGTTTGCAGTAGTTCAAGGTCTTCTGCCCAGTCTTCTCTCTTCAAAGCTATTTCTACCCCAATGGCCTGCGCTGCATAACTTTACTGCAATGTATAAAAATGCTTAAATCTTCAAAATGGAAACTTTAATATTAGTTTTAAAAATAAATCTTAAAAAAAAAATTAAAAACAATTATTAAGAACAAACTAAGTTGGATTTCTTGGAGTAAAACAAATACTGTTCTGCTGTTCAGAGAAGAGTGCTTCTCCCACTCCATATCAGTTATTGTTTGGTTTGGGGCATCATCTGTGTGTGGACACTTTCATACCCTCTGTTTTTCCCTACCATGTGGCACAGTTCTTGGGCTTATTGTTGCATTTTGCCCCCCACAGAAGAATGCTTTCCTGCATCTTCCCACCCAAAAAGCTATCTTTTACTTTTCCTGTTCCTAGTCACTTGTTGGATGCAGTAAATCTTGGCTGTCTTTGAACTGGTTTGGTTTTGTTTCTAAGGAGAAAGAGGCCTGACTGGATTCTGATGTCTTCTAAGGCTGATGCACTGTAGAGCAGAACCATGATTTAAGAGGGTCATGTAAATAATTTTTATTTCCTTTCTTTCTTGCAAAGTTTTTGCCAAGGCTGAAGCATTGTGCAAAGAATATGGAGAAACCAAAGGGCCTGGGACTACTGCCAAACCTTCTGGACATCTTTTCTTTAGGAAATTAGGAAGTTTGATTAAGAACACACTAGAAAAATGCCAGAGAGAGAATGGATTTATGTAAGTAATTCATGGTTGGTACAGCACTCTGCATGAAGTGTTATTACCTCATTTGCCTTTATTTCAGGATGGGATGGTAAATTTTACTCTCCAGTTGTTACATTCCTTTAGTGCATGGTATGTAACTTACAGATAAATTTGGAATTCTATAATTTTCTCTTGGTAGATTTGCATTATGTCTGTGCTGTCCCACTCTGTGTCCTGTGCCAGTTCAGCAGGGTGGGTTGGACTGACATCTGGAGAGGTTTGCAGTTTTCTTCCCTCATTCCTCAGCAACCTGGTTACTTTCCTTTCTGCACAGGAGAAAATCTGCAGAAGTTGCTGTGTTGCTCTAATGCTCTCTTCCTGTCTCCTGGAATCTAGTAGGCAAAAGAGGACAGAGTGGGAAGTGGAGAAGACCAGTGGGTGATTCTGCTTTGCAAGCAGGGAAGTCAAAACATAGTGCTGCCTTCAGTGAAGATCATGCTTGGGGTGCTAGGAGCTTTACCAGTCCAAGTATAGTTAATGTTGTGAATAGGGCTTTCTATTCGTTAATGTCCTTCCAAAAAGGATTTGGAAATACCAAGTTTTTTTATTTCAGTTGAAAATATCAAGATTAGTTTGTCTTTAGAGTTCTTTTGCTCATTTATTTTTCCCCTTCCCTCCTATTATGATTTAGTTGTTCCATAATAGATTTGTTATTTCCATTTTTATGATATTTAAAGACCTGCATAATAGGGGAACTGCCAAAATGGAAAGCATGGTCAAGTACATCAAAGTGAACTGCAAATAGGAAGATAAATGCTCTGCTCTGCTTTCTCCATTGTCAGAGCTTACAACAGCATACTGGAGATTTCAACACATCCCTGTCCCTCTAGAACAAAACTTGGAAAGAGAAAGCAGTGACATTTCTGGGAGAGCTCTGTGCTGCACAGGAAGTGAGGCAGAGTGTGTCAGTGTGTGAGCTCCTGCTGGCCTGCCAAGGGCAGAGGGACAACCTGTCAGGCTTTGCCCTGTAGGCAGTCTTTGGGGGGCTGCTGTGTTGCCATCATCCACTGTGGCACACTAGGACTATTTCAGAGAAGAACTGTCCTCATCATCTTTGAGAAGTACTTCAAATCCTCGTTTGTATTTTGAAGGGTTTTTTTGGACAAAAGATGCTCTTCTCATTGAAGCACTGGGAATAATGGTTATTAAGTAGGAGAAAAGCTGCCACACAATTAGGGAACAAACAACAATACTGGGAAGGAGTTGCTTTTGTTCTTGTGAACCTTGCTGGCAGAATGCATGTTAGGCATTTCTTAATGAACTGAAGAGAACAGCAGTGCTTGCCACTGTGAAAACCCAGATGGTTTTGTTTAGAATTGCAGACAAGACTTGCAGAGATGGTGCACTGTATTTTAAATACATTTCTATATTCTGTTCCAGCTATTTCCAGAAGGTGCCAGCAGAGGCTCCCCAGTTGGAATTGAAGGCAAATTATGGCTTAGTAGAGCCTGTTCCTTTTGAATTTCCTGCTTTGAATGCACACTGGACTCCTGAAACAGTTGCAGCATTTGATCTCACCAAGAGGCCAAAGGAGGACACTGTAAGATAATCCCATGTGCTGTTCTTTCCCTCTGGCTTTATTCTGTGTATCATACAGAGTTAGTTTGGCTCTTCTGTAACATGCCCCAGCTCAGTGTAGGAAGCAGGCACAAAGCTACCACCTAAGCTCATCCTTCTGTTGTGCCAGGGACAAGTCAATTAACCTCTGCCACACTGCCAGCATCTGGAAAATCAGCTCTTTTTTACCAAGTCCTGTAACATTACAGCATGCTAGAGAAAGATTCTTTTTTAGAAAAGGATTCATGTCAAGATGCTGAAACAGAGAGCAGTTGTCTTTTCCCTCTTGCTTGGGGCTTACTCAAAGTTTTCAGCCTTGACAAGAGAGGGGACTATTAGATTATAACATGTAAAGTTAGCTGTGCATAAATACTGTGCAGACACTGTGGTTTGTGCTTGTGGTATTTAGTTGGGTTTTTTTTTTTCTTCTTGTTTGCAGGCTAAACCAAAACCAGATGAAGAAGTAAAACCTCTGAAAGAACCAGATGTAAAGCCTCAAAAAGACAGTGGATGCCAGATTTCTTAAATGCCATAAGTGCTTTGAATTCACTTTGAAACTCTATTCATATGACTCTGGGGCTTTAGTTCTGATCTCCTTTTTTTGATTCTCCTCTTTTCATTTAGAAGACTAATTTAATTTACCTTTGTTAAAATGTGTCTATCTTGCTTAAGATGGTGGATTTCTAGGAGGTTATTTATATCTGACTTATTTTTGGTTTTAGTGGGATATCATAGAATGAGTGGGCTTAAATGTTCCTATTGTGCCTCTGGGGAGTTCTTTTTGTGGGTTTAGTTTTACCCACAATAGCAAAGGAAGTATCATGATTGTAATGCTTGAGAGTTTTTTCATTACCTTATGTGCTATATCATGTCCCATTCTGCAAACAGAAGTTTGCATGAACAGTTATATTTATTTGAGTTTTGTCATTCAGGCTTAGCACCCTGTTGTGTTCTAATTCACCTAATTGTAGTGAGGGAAGAAAATTTGGGTTTGGTTTGTCCTATGGTATTTCACAGGGCTTGCACGGAACTTGGGAAACCTCAAGTTCTGCATAACAGGAGCACAATTTATGTTCTGAAACTATTAGTTTCTGTTCTTTTCTCTGTAGATTAGGGTTTTTATATCAGAATTTGTAGTAAGGTACCTTAGCTTTGTCTGTCCCTTAATCCAAATCCTTTAATATCAAAGTGTATCTGAAAGTGATGCAGCAAACAATATGGAAGTGCTTAAAAGCAAAGCATCCCTGTGCCATTTGTTCAGAGTTTTTGAATCTTCAAAGCTTTGTTAAGTTTGAAGGCTGCAGACAGTTCTAATTGCCTGGCACTGGAATTTCTGAAGCTGTCATGCTAAGGTAATGGATTTGGAAGTAAGTTGCTGTGTTTCCATCTGGGTGGTGTCTGTAAGAAGCTGTCAGGAGAACAGGGAGGAAAGACAAGCAGAAGAGCTGATGGCACAGCTGGGAAGCCAAGCTCTAGATTTCCTTTATGCCCTGTGTAAATAGTGCTGCTTCTCAGCTTTTGCAGTACTGCACTGAAATCAGCTCTTCCTGAAGAAAATTTGCCAAAAGCCAAGCCCAGTCAAGGCTGAGAAAGAAAGGATTTTGTAGAACTTGCTGCTTCCATTTCTGCCTGCTGTGGAAAATATGACAGCATTCTTTAGTGCTGAGCACTGCAAAACGCCCTTGACAAGAAAAACATCTTTCTGATTTGCTGCAAATGCAGAGACATATGATGCATGTGTTGAAGTGAGAGCCTTGCAGTCCCTGGGTACCAGCTGCTGCACTTCTCTTTGCCCAAGAAAGAAACTGAGCAGCCTGACAATGTTCATCCTTCCAGCAAGCACAATGGCAAATGCTTACTGTGATGTAAACTGTAAGCACATCCCTCACTTTGTACTCTTTGTTCACCTTCCACCATGCTGTAATTCAGTGTTTCTAAAGTCTTTCATGGGGCTTGGAGACACTTAGCTTAGAGAGCAGGTGTGTAACTCCTTGAAGGCCTGTGGAACAAAAGCTGCCAAGGAGGTTAATAGGGAACTCAAGACTCTTCTTGAGCTACTGGACCAAATTACAAAACTTGTTGATACAAAAGGCAAAGAGACTTTTAATGCTGGCTGTTGTGGGTTGATCAAATGCAGACCTCCTTGCTTCCCGTGATGGATTTTTCTTTCTGTCAGTTCTGCACATAAAGTGTAAAATGAGCTGAATTTCTTTAGAAGGAGTTTCTGTTCTGCAGGGCCCTAGAGGATAATGAGTAATAAGAAGAATACATACCTGAAATGGCTCCATTTCTTCTGATGCTGCACAGGGACCTGGGGTATGTTTCATGAAGAGTTACTCAAATCTGTTCCTAACTTGATCAGCTGACTCGTTAGACTTCTTGCATTGTTAAAAGACCAGCTTAGGTTTTGCCAGAGTGGAGTGTGGAGTTAATTTTCTTATATAGATTTTAATTCTAAAAATGCATTCCAGCTGTAGTCATCAACACTTGCTCAGCCTGCCCCCTTTAAGGATCAAGATACAGTTAACTCAGTTTCATAATCACAATTTTTTCAGCTACTCACAGTTTTTCAGAATTCTTTGTCAATATGTACACATCTCAAGTGAATTAGTTTTCTTTCTGTGCAGACTAGATCCCGTTTTCCCTCCTCCCCTCATTTTCCCTTCCATCTGCTACAAACTGTGGCACAGACTTACCCTCATTTGCTAATGCATGTGTAGGTCCTGGGACTCATTTCCAAAGCGGCTTTTACCCATGGGTGGGTTCCTGTAGAGGAATATCTTAAAATCAAATCAACAAATCACGACTAAATCATTCCCAAACATCTTGGTAGGAAAGATTATTTTATGGACTTGGTATTCTTTGGACAGTTTCTCAACCCGAGTGGTTTGTCTGAATCAAGTTCACTGTAAATAGTTTGGGGCATAACCAAGTGAATTGTGTCAGATGATGACATTACTTAAGCCTAGCTGTGTAACCTCTTATGCCATAGCTGTTTCAGTAAATATGATGTAGTAGTTTTAAAATAGAATAATGGAACAAATTAATTCACTTAACATGTGTTGCTTTTCAAGACAAACTTTGTTTACTTGTAGCTAAAATCCTGTGGCAAACATTGGATGGTTTTGCCAAAAAAAAAAGAAGCTGGAGACTGTTTAGTTTGCGAAGTAGAGAGCTGTGAGGCAATGAGCAGCTTTCTCTTCTGGTTTTGTTGGGTAGTAGCAGGAATTACTGTAAATAGGATATAGATTAACTGTCCAATATGCTTAAGAATATGGGTGAATGAACTGGAAGTTTCATTGAACCTGGAAACCCAGCAGCCATGTTCCTTCTCCTATAGCTCCCTTTAGTAATGTTTAAGAGTGAGGTATTTTGAACGGTGACTTTTTAATATTCTAATGCTGCAAGAGCCTGTTTTTGTGGCCTCTCTCTGGTTTTAGGAACTCTCATGGCTAAGCCTGCAAATCTTGTTGGTGTAAATAGTCTTTAAAAATTTGTGCTCCATCTGAAGCAGGACAGAACTGCAGCTGAATAAAATACGGAGTGCTGGGCCCTCTGTTTTGTGCTTTAAGAGAAGCAGTGATTGTCTTTAATCTATTGTAAACCAAACCATTAAGCTGTTTGTAGGATTTCTATTTAAATACCTTCCTCCATGTATTTAAATACACTTTCTCCATGTATTTAAACACACTTTCTCCATGTTTCGTGTTCCTGAGTTCTCAGTAGTGACTCTCCATCCAGCATGTGACACACCTACAGCTGAGGGACTAAACCTGGCCCGTGGATGCTGATATCTGCCTCCCACTGGATTTGGTAGGGGAGTTTTGCCTGTCAGCATAGGGATGTTGTTTGGTCACTTGGATGTTCAGCATGGATCCGTGGTGTGTCTGTAACAATGGTAGTCATTTGTACAGCAAGCAGGAAAATGGATCCCTGTGTCTGTGTAGAATAGAGACAACTTTGCACTTTAGAATTTTCTTGTCTTGCAAATTTGGTACAATACAATATGCTTGTAAATACTCCTTCCTGTCATTTTGTTGCACTGATTTCAGTACTGCGCTATGGGTAAGGTTTTAATGGGAAACATTACTAAAATGTGTTTTTAATTGTCTGTGTAAAACAAACTCATGAAGCATATCTCTACCTTTAGTATTGGGGAACATGAGAGGAGGCAGTAGCTCATCTGTCTTCCATGGGAATTCCAAGAGGTGAAGACTTTCTGTCTGTTGGCTGCGGGATGAAACATTTCATCTCATCCCTGTGTCTGGTATCTAAACTGAAGTTTCAGCATTAACATAAGTCCTGTTCATGCCTATTAATTATCCCTAGAAATTCTGTCTCTAAAGATCACTCTTAAATTACCATAGTAGCATAAGCTGCTTTTTTTTCCTTTTTCTTTGTTTTTTTTTTTCCTGTCACTGGCCCAGCTGAGGGAGGAATAAAGCACAATGAGTAAGACTGGCATGGAAAAGCCCCTGCAGTGTGTACCTGTCTCCAGGTTTTGAGTATAGTGTAGTGGCCTTTCCACAGTGACTGTTGGCTTGACTCAGACTTCTCCCCGCTGGTGATGCTCTCAAATTCAGCAAAGGTCCCATGGAAAACTAGGGGACCCTTGATTAGCTTTTTATGTAGGAAGGCCTCCCTCCTTTGGTGTTGGTGCCTTCATGGATTACCCTTTTCCAGAAGCCATCCTGTACTCTGAGTAATCCCACTTCAATGGAATCAGCTCTGAGATCACTGACCGAGCAGCCTTACTTTGTGAAGACAGTCACCATTCAATCTTAAGCTTCATGGTTGGAAAATTTGTATATAGCCACGAATTTCAGAATACTATTTAAAATAAACAATCTTCAAGTATCATGTGTTATTTCATTATTTAAAATTTTACATACAGTAGCAAGAAAGAGGCTCTGTCTACAGTGTTACTTTCTGCAAATAAATCAACTTTGTTATTATAGGGAATGCTTAATCCTTGCTTAAAGGAAGACTTAAATAAAGATCTATGAATTGGGTGCCTACGGAAGTACTAGCTACAATGAAGCATGTCAAGTCCTGGGGCAGGAAGAGAGGAGATGGGCTTCCCAAATTCCGATTTAGAAAAAAGAAAGTAATTAGGCAGAATTTCTTACAGCTGTACAAAATCCCAGTACTTGCCGAGGTCTGTGACATTGTGGAATATTTTATATACTGTGTGAAGGGGGTTATTTGGGTATAACTTCTCTGATACTCTTGATGAAGTCTGACTAGCACAGCAGGCTCAGTCTTCCCTGTCTGAAGCAGACATACATCTGCTGCTGTCTCCAGGAGTCCCATCTATCTCTCAGAGCCATGTGGTGTTCTTCAATAATTTTGTTTCATGCCTCCAATCTTTCTGTCTGGGTTTCCCAAAGAAGGACATGTTTGCAATGTCCATGTTGATGGCCCCTGGATGTAAGGCTGTCCTTGCTTTGTTGAGTTGCTCTCAAATCTGAAGGTCAGGGACCTTGTCCTCTGAGACACCTGGACCCTCTTCTCTGCTGGCTGTGCTTCCCCAATTTCTGCCAGCACAGCTTAGTCAATACCTTCTTTCCAAACATCCTCAAAAAGTGCATAACAGCACCAATAGAGCCCTCTCGAATGGATAAAAAATTCCCACAGGACCCTGCTGGAGTGATGGCCACCAAGAGGCAGCAGAGCTCGCATTGTCCTGCAGTTCTCCCACAGAGCGGCCCAGTACAGACAGTGTGCACTCAGGAACAGCACTGCAGCTTTAAAAAAGGGATGAGGTGTCACAAGTTACACCTTCTGCATCATTTCATGTGGAGCATCTCTGTAATTACTGACGGGGGGGCATCCAGGAGCCCATGCATGTTGTGACCAGGAGAGCAGCTGCCCCTCCATGGAGGACACTGCCAAGGCCATGGAGAGCAGCACTGACAAACACAGATGATCTCTTGCCCTGTGTCCCAGCAACTACTCTGTCCCAGGGCCTGGCAGCATCTGCCCTTTGGGGAGAAATCAGCATGATGCCGTGTACATCTCTGTGGGCATTCTTCAGGGTCATGGGCTGGTTTCCATGGCATGGATTTGAAGTAGGAAGGCTGCAGGAGCAGCTTCTGTGAGCAGCAGCTGCCCTCATGCTGGCCAGAGCCCATTCCAGCCAGCCCCAAGACAGACCCACTGCTGGCCAAAGCTGTGTCCATCAGCTGCCTGCTCGTGGCCTTGGGGAAAAGGCTGTGAAGTGGACAAGGAGGCCTTGGGCAGCTGGAAATGTGAACCAAGGGCTTCTCTCCTCTGTACACTGCCCTGCACAGGAGGCTGTGGGGACACAGCAGGGGACTGACCCCCAGTGACCAGAGGGATTTCCCACAGCATATGCTCAACGATCAAACCATGGGGATGGAGGTTGGCAGGGGCTCCCTTGGCTCCGAAACTGGCTGGGCATCATTTTGTTGTTTTTCTTGGGTTTGGAGATTTTTTCTCCCTTTTTTTCCTTTTTTTTTTTTTTTGTTTTGTTTTGTTTTTTGTTTGGTTTGGTTTTTGTTTTTGTTTTGGGTTTTTTTTTTTTGTTTGTTTGTTTGTTTTTGGTTTTTGGTTTGTTTTGTTTTGGTTTAGTTAAACTGCTTTTATCTCAACCCACTGGTGTTTTACCTTTCCAATTCTCTCCCCCAGGGCTAGGAAGTGAGTGAGTGGCTGTGTGGTGCTGAGCTGCCAACCAGGGATAAATCATGACAATCCTCTGTAAAACTATAACAGCAGTGCCCTGTGCACACAACATCTGAATGATGGGACACAAGCAGCATCTGCAGATCAGGACTACAGCAGGAAACAGGAGCTTTAGCTGTGGATGTTTAGAAAAAATCATGAGCATGACAAGAAATCTCCACACAGCAAAGCATCAGTATTAAAAATGGAGACAGTCACAAATAGAGGAATTGTGATATTCACAAAGGCTGCCAAGGGAGTCTTCCCCTAGCCATGTTTGATATGACACAACTGAGGTTGATGTAAACCTTTCACAGGAGAGCTCAGTCATGGAGTTGTGAATTTGTGGGATAAAACATGGAACTTTGCCATTTTTGTCTTGTTTGGTTTAGCAAACTGGCAAACAGGATATAGGTTGTGTATCTCCAAGACTTAGTTCTTACCAAATTCAGATCTCTGTATGGCTGTTGTATGCACTAACTATTCTATCAAAACCTGCCACCAATGGCAAGATTATTTAAAGGGAATAATATATTAGCTGAATCTGGCCAGTCTGAGGAGATCAATACAAAGAGGCTTCCACTTTTCTTCTTTGCAAAGTGGCAGATCATATTGCAAGCTGAAAGGTACAGACCTGTGTTTGGTACAACTTCACAGATTAACTTGTTTTTATGCTCAAAGCTTTCTTCTTGTTTCCATAGTTCACAGTTGGAGCCTGTATCTCAGGTTTGGGACAGTTTGAATTGCAACCACTTAATTCCTTAGCAAGTTAAAGTTTATTATTTCCTTTTTTTTTTTTAATTTTAATATGGTTGATTAGCTTACTTTAAGGATGGATTAACTGGAATGCAATCACTACTCAAGCAACAAAGCTGGCACTTTGCTATTTTTTCTCCTTCTTCTTTAGTACTTACTGGTGGTATCTGAAGGGATTATCACCAGAATTTAAAACCCTTGATGATTTGTGAAATTAGCTATTTTTTGTTCAAATGATACAAACTCTATCAATACAATTCAGACTCCACTGCATAGTATCAGCCCATCAGCTTTTTTCAAAGGGTACATTTTACTGTACCCACAACAGAGCTTTATGCCCAGGTGCAGCCTTTGTGGATGAAAACAGTAGAAAACCATGGTTATCACACAGGTAGACAGCAATCAGTGTGTGGTATGTTAGGTATGGTATGAACTTTGTGCAAACTTCACAGTTAGACCAGTGTGGCAGAAAGGACGGACAGAAAAATCAGAACAGGATGATTCTAATCAAGGGTGGACTGAGAAAGCTCAAGTAATTCTTGACAGGTTTGTTAAATTTGAACCATGTATCGCTAGGTTTAGTCAGCCTGACTAAGGACTTTCTTGCTCCTGTATTTCAAACTGCAGAAACTTTTAAGTATTAATGAATTGACCAGAAAAAGAATCCACATAAAGCTTAAAATCAGATTACATGAATTCCTGTGAAAAGTACTGTAATACATGGCAGATCCTTAGGAATATAAGAGGAAATTAATGAACAGAGAAAGGGGAAAATGTTGAACTCAAAGCCAGACATTAAAATTCAAACCATTTGCTTTTGGCAACACAGCTTTAAAAACACACATGCTGTAACTATTAATGGAAAAGTCTTTCTACTGGCAAGGCAGATACAAAATCTCCCTGCAGCTTCCACAATATCTTCTGTCTCCTGCTAAAAGAAAAAAATCTCCTTGGTAAGAAAACACTTTCTAGAGAGAGTTTCAGGTAAATATGACAGAGTTACTGAGTAACATGTCTGAAATGAGCCACCAAGGACTGTCACTGGGTTTCACCTCTTCCCCTCCATCAGCTCAGAGAATGTCCTGACCAAGTGCACATGGGCAGCATGGCCTGTGAGGTAACCAAGGGCATCCACCTACTGCAGGAATTCCAAGACAGAAATAATTGTGTGTCCCTATGCTCCTTCAGTTGTGGGGAATTCTAATTTACAGTTTACACAGACTTGGCTCTTTCTACCCAACGGATGCACTTTGCCTCTTTTTAATATAATCTGGGGATAACCACAAATCCTGACGTTTCAGAATGTGAACATTCACATTCTGATGTTTCAGAATGTGACCCAAGAAATAATAATTAAGTAAAAGATCAGTGATTAGGTGCTGTAAGAAACAAATAGAAATTGCATTTGTGGTCATAGAGTTACTGATATTCCATAGCTACAGCAATAACCTTCAGACTGCTCCTCACTGCCACAGAGTTGGGATGTATGTGCAGGCAGGTTTCAAGGAAAAATAGTGCATTAGATTGAAACCTGCACTGGGGCTGCAGTTTTAAATGGTGCTATAGGAGGAAACCTTCCTTAGGATTTCATGTGTCCAGCTTTCCTTTTGGATAAGGTAAATAATGCATAGTTAGAGTGCAGGAACAACTTATTTTGCAAATTGTTAATAAATAAATAGTAATAAAATAAATTTAAAAGACTCTTGAATGCCAGTGAAAAGTTTTTAACCCAGTGCTGGGTATGCACAGAACTGCTGAGAGACCTGAAAAAGCTGCCCTGAAAAAGGCCAGAAAAAGCTCCCCCTGCATGTTGCAAAAACCAGCCTCAGCCACAACTGATTTTAATGCAAATGAGTTGGTATAAATGAAACAGATGTTTTTCTTTTCTCTTCCCTCAATTTTATTTTACTCATTTACAGTTAGTCCAGAACTCAAACCTAGAAGAGCATGAAAAATTTACCACTGAATGAAAAAAAAATTGTTTAAATTGAACATTTGATTCTTCCTGGCACAATTACAGGAATACAAATAAGAAATTATTCAGTGGAAATCAATGTGGCTGTAGGAAAGTAATCTCAGTATAACCATGAAATCTACCACCCTGCAAGATACAAGATTGCCATAAATAAATGTTTGTCTATTCCCCTTGTTTCCACTTTTCATGAACAACACTGGAATGTGAAGTTAATATGAAGTTAAACTCGGTATGTTCTAACCTTCCATTGCAAATAAGACCTTTGTGGGGCTCCTGGACACTCTGCTGTCACAGGCACCTGCCTAAGTGTGTGTTGGAGAGGGACAGAAAGCCACAAGATTTCCCATGAGGATGGTGCCCAAGAAGAGGCAGTGGTGCCATTCCACAGAAACAGCCATGGCAAAAAACTGGATGTGGTATGGAGAGAAAGCTGATGAGGACAACCACACTGGCTGTGCAGAGAAGAGCATTTGAGGGTCCTTGGACATGCGACAAAGCCATTCTCTCCAGGGGAAAAACAACCAACCCCAGCAGCTTTTATGATCTTATGTCAGGCAACTTCTTCCACATGAAACAGAAAATAGTTGAGCCTTTACGTGCATCTTTGCAATAGACAATATCCCAAATTCAGCCTAATCCAAGAGTTAGGTGAGGGTTTTTTGATGGGTGACTAACTTAATGACACTGTACAGGATTAACTTTGTCTAACCATAAAGGCCCTTTGGGAATGAAGGTGACACAAAACTCTTCCCAAAACTGAATTCTAAACCTTTTTCCTGTCACCAGTTCTGTCTTAGTTTAGGGCAAATTTTGGAGAAAACCCCTAAAGGGGCTCCTTCAGAAAAGCTGTCTCACATGGCTCCTCCTCTTAACTGGTTCGAGAAGGATTCTTCAGAGAGAAGTGGAAAGGACCTGTTTATTTAACAGGCAACACATCCCCTAACACACAAAATGAACAATATTGGATGACAAAAACTTTTTCACCATTCTGAAGAGATTTCAAATTCAGAAAGTCTTTCCTGGGAGTGGTCGCTCTGTTATCGGCCTCTCTGGCGCTGGGAATGGCTGCTGCAGGGCAGGCCACAAAGTGCAGGCTCTCGGTGTTTCCCAGGTCCCAGTCCAGAGCAGGTACATATGGTTCCAAGGAAAGGAAAAAAAAAAAAAACAAACCAAAAAAAACCAAAACCACCAGTCCAGGAAAAATTTGGATTGCCTAGCTAAACTAGCTAACAAGCAATAGCAAGAGAGAAAGGCAGGAGCAAGAGCAAAGCAAGGGCAAAAAGTGAAAGAGCACAAAAAACCCCAAAAGCAGCCCTATGTACAGTCTGTATCTTGCCATCTGTGGGAGTGAGCGGGCTGATAACAAAACAAACTTTGTCTTTCAGAGCCGGTCTGGAAGGTACAGAGCATAATATCCAGCATAACAAAACAGATGATTCGGGATACAAGCATCATAACGTCACCCTAGGACAAGTTCTCTGAAAGTCCCTAAAGTGTGTGGTTCTGTTGCAACACTCCTGGTTCTATTAATGGTGTTTGCTGTTGGGATAATGTAAGGTGACTCCAATTATCCTTTACTTATTCCTGCCAGTAAGAAAACAACCTGCCCTGCTTTGTTATGCTGCTGGACTGGTTACTGATGGCTGCAACAATGGTGCTGTACAGGACATTCAGCTGATCCAAGGTAAGTCCCAGGACCTCCTGAGGAAAACACCTCTTGGATGATCAGCTGGGTGAAATTTTGTAACTAGGGATAAGTGAAATATGTGATGGAGTTTTTCTAGCAATAAAATTCTACTGAAAATATGTGTTTGTTTTTTTTTTTTTAATGTGAAGATGCCAGATTATGGACTTTGTAATTTTAAATTCAGTTTTCATTGCCTATCAATGAAGGGGTCCCAAAAGTTGTTGAAACTTGAAACTGTCTGAATCTGTATTTGAAGTTCTAGTTAGCCAATTTAACTTTAGAGAAGAATCACACATGGGCTCTTGCAATTTCAGTGCAACACAACTTCCCTGAAAACCTGAAGTATCATCTTGTGCCAGTTTGTGCTTTACAATGAATGTCTGCTTTGGAAAAGCAGTATCAAAAAGTGGTAGTGTAGTTTTCCAAGTTTTAGGTGTGATACAACTGAATTTTAGAACAGGACCTCAGCTCTGGCAGCCTATTCTGAGATTTTTCCCTTGAGCTTGATTCTTGTCCATTGAATTCTATTCTTATTTATCTTTAACAAGACTTAAATTTGAACCTTAGATACATAAACCTATTTAACAGCAGGCTTGCTTAGTGGAGGGAGTAACTTGAGAGGAAAAGGCTAGCACAGGAGTTAGGACTCTTGAAACATGAGCCAGAGGTGATTGCAACTCACCCTCCCTGCTCTAATACAATTTCTTGCAGCTCTTTGCTGCTAAAGCAAAACTGGTTCATTTCTAAAATGTAACAGCAGATTTGCTGATGGTGTTTCCACACTGTCACTCTTCAAGACTTATTTTAACTGTTTTTGTGGCTTCTGATACTGCAAATGTCTTGTCACTATTCACCATGTAAGCTACAGCCATAACTCAGCCTTATGTGATGGAGTTTTAGTGCAATGTAAGTGGAAGCCTTGGGACAATTATAATTTTTTAAGTGTTCCTAACAGAAGACACCTATATTAGTTGCCTTTTATCTAATAAATGTTTTACTGGTTTATCTTCAGGAACAATGGAGATAGTGGAGAAAGCTCTGAGGGAAATGACATGGACTTTTTTGAGTAACACCTAGGGGCACAGAGTGTTGAAGATCAATAAAGAATACAATGGGTTTCTCACAACATACTTTTACAAATATTAATGACGTTTCAGAATGTGACCCAAAAAGTGTCTCAACAACTAAACACTGACTGTTGCTGTTCCAATATATCCCTGATTAAAGTAATAGGGATTACTTTAGGCCTTAATAGGCTAGGAGTGAATTCCTACCCACTTGGGGCATCCCTTCCCTTTGCCCAGCCAGCACGATTTAATGTGCAGTAGAGAAAAAAACACGATCATGGAAGAAGAGAAAGGGAGTTTTGTGAGGAAGAACATGACATTGGTGGCATCTACTGCTTTATTTAAGCTAAAGGGATCACTGGAGCTCGTCATCTGATTCCCATTAACTGAAGCTCTTATTTTCTGATGCATGGGTCTTGGAGTTGTCATTAGCTAATGACTTCTGAACATGGAAAACTTCCTGCTTGGGCCATTACAAAGGAATTCAATATCCTGATGTCCCTAAACCAGCCTGCACAATCCTCTTTTGGTCTGGGCAAATGCAGATATTTTTTTTTCTCACTCATCAAAGTAACCAAGTGGGAACAAAAAGAGCTTTGGCTGACTGGAAGCATGTAAAATTTACCTATATTCAGTAAAGCAAGTAGTTGAACATTAAAAATAGTGATTTTCTTAATTCTTGCTCTCCAGGTTCCATATTTTTGTTGCAGATTAAAGTGTTGGTCGGTATTCATAAAAAAGGTAGATTTGCTTTATAGATCAACTAATAAAAAAATACTTTTATCCTAATTGATATGCTGCTGCTCCTATGAGATACTTAGTATTGTCCTAAGCTACTCGTGGTTACACATTTTTGTTTGCTGGTATGCCTGAAGAAAGGGAGGGGAGGCACTGGATTGTGTAAAGTACTATGCAAGACAAGTTTTCTGGACATGTTTTGAAGGGATATTTAAATTAAGCTTTTGCCTGACATTTTCATGGTAGTTGAGAAAAAGCATGCCCAAAATTTGGGTTTACATGGGCCTGGATGGTTTCTAGATAGCTAAACAGAATAAACAAAATATTCCAGCCACTGTCAGTTGAAAATGCAAATCAGTGTTAGCACTGTTGCCTCCCCTACCATTTTCCTTTTTCTCCTTTTTTTTTTTTTTTTTTAAGTCAGTCTAAGTGTAATGGTTTACAGCATGGGGATATTTACAAGGGTAATATATCCTCCCAAAAGCTGTTTTCTCTCTCAACTAGAGAAAACCAAGACAGAAATACAATCACTGAAAGCAGGCGTTTCATTCATCCACATGCAAATCGCCACCATAAGCCATGCTTGAGTCTCACAGGAACGATTGGAAGTGACACAACCTCCAAAGTAAAACAGGGAGCTCAGTCTTTTTCTGCATAACATGTGCTGTGAGTGATTGAAAGTTGTGAATTTTTCATCTCTCTCTCTCACCAACCAGCTGCCGAGTGTCTCATTTCCTTGGCATTTCTGCTTTTTTCCTAATTTCAGAATTGGAGAGTTGAATTTGCCACTTTTCAGCTCCTGCTGTATAAACCAGTGGTCAGACTCAATAAGTGCTCCAGCTAAGATGGCACACTCCACAGGCCTGTCTGCACTGCTGGATGAAATACCAAAACCGAAATTATTTCCATTACACAGAACCGTTGTCTTATGATAATTGTATTGTATATAAGTCTCAGGATTTGAGAAAGGAATTCTGTGATCAAAGCAGTGGAATTTATTCCCATTAGTTACTATGTTTTGTTTGTTTGTTTGTTTGTTTTTTAGTTTTAATTTGAGTTCTCTTTAGAATCCTATGCCCACTGGAGAGAGAACTTTTACAACTATGCTGTTCCTTGTTCATGTTCTGAATGACATCTTTCAGTGAGAGCTCTGATTTTTTTGTTTCAGCTAAGGCTGCTAGCACTGTCTAGGGGAGGCTACTGTCCTGATTGCACACCATAAACCTTGGGAAGGAACAGGTATTTTCCCTCATTAGTTTTGATGTTTCACCACAAGGCAGAAAATGCCCACACTGCCCCTTTGCTCGCAGAGCTGTGCTCGTCTTTCTCCTGATTTCATAAGTAACCAAAGCAAAGCAGAGGAGGCCTGTGGTCAGCAATTTCTGTCTGGGTCATATTCACAGGAGGCTCCATTTCCACCCCATCCAAGGTTTTGGCAGACTTGAGCAGTCTTCTGCAGCTTAAGGATTGACAGGTTGTCTCTGGCTACTGCTGAAAGACAAATATTTTCTAGTTGTTGACAAAAAAGAAAGAAAAAGAAATTCTGGATCCCAGGCTATGTCCTTGCTAACCACTTAAAATGCTTTTTCTGGAGAACACCCTGTGCTCTTTCATCAAACCTGCAACAAAGGGCTCTACTGTAGCATTCCAACAAGCCTGCCCTAAATGCTTTGACAAAAAACACGCACTCTCTGAAATGAAATCTTATTTACTGTGGTGTTATTAAAGTGCTAAACAAACAGACAAACTCAGAAGGGCTGTGAGGATGTGGGCGGGTGAATAAATAAGCTTTGATGCTAATGTCAGTCAATGCTAATTTCTATCCTTTGAAGAAAGTGTGATAAACACAGCTGTCAGAATTGTGATCTGAAATTGCTCTAATTAAATTAGATTTTTACTACAATGAAAGCAGCTGAGCACCTTGTTTTGTTTCCTCTTTAGCCAGACTAATTCAGAGAATAGTGACTTTCCAGTTCTTTCATGGCCAGGTAGGAAAAGTAAGATTTGTTACATATAAACAAGGATCTGAATATGCACAAGACTATTGTATAGAATTCCATATTCATATTCCTTTTGTTGTATTTGCTACCCACAATTTGCACCTTAATTTAGAATCTGAGATTTTCAAGGGGGAATTATCTGTACTGGCCATTAAGTGCTTTCTTTGCAGTAATATGGAGGGATGACATAATTCCCTTATGTGCATCTCTCAAGTTTATGTGTTACACTGAAAGACAGCCAAGGGTGTTTCAAGGTTAAGAACTATTTCACTGCTGGTGAGAAGAATAACTAGCCATCACTGTAAAGAAAGGCATGAAGGGATAAAAGATAACAACCTGAAGTCAGATGATCTCCGGATAACCCTTCATCTTTTGTCTCTTCCTCAAAAACCACCTTGTTCCTTTCTGTAGACGGATAGAAAGACCTGTTACTCCAAGCCTTCCAGGTTTACTTTGTAAATGAAACTGTGATTGGGGGACTACTCCTTTTCAGTAGAGCTGAAAATGAAGCAAGGCGATAAATTATTTCAGTACTTTTTTTTAATGAGACCACTATTTTCTAAAGCAATCTAATTAATTACAGAGAACAGCATGGCCCAAAGTAAATAACTGGTATGTATACATATGTTTGATTTATGAGTGCTATCGATTTTAATTTATTTAATGTAAAAGAGATCTGTGTTAGAATTTAGTGCCATAAAATAAAAATATTTATTTATATATTGCTAGATTTATATAGAGAAATATTGTATTTTAATATACCTTCTACCGGTGCCATCTATCAATTTCCAAAATGCATTAATTATAGCAAAACGATCTGATGAGGAGAAATTCGATTAATTACACCATCTCTTCCATGAGTGGGCACTAGATGGCACTGAAAGATAGGAGCTGGGGTGTGGAAATTGCTTGATGTTAAGTGTACTTCAGTGAAGGATCACTGCATAAATGATAGCCTGTGATCTATTCTGTGGGAGAGAAGAGGAAGAGGAAGAGGAAGAGGAAGAGGAAGAGAAGAGAAGAGAAGAGAAGAGAAGAGAAGAGAAGAGAAGAGAAGAGAAGAGAAGAGAAGAGAAGAGAAGAGAAGAGAAGAGAAGAGAAGAGAATCACAGGAATTACAGAAGCTTTATTGTATGAGTCAGTTGTTTCTTGAGTCTATGGAAGAAATTGGTACAATTAGAGGCAAAGTGGCAGAACGTGATATTAAGTGACCAGGGCTGACAGCAAAGTCCCTTTGCAGATGGGAGAAATGGAACTTTCCCTCTCTCGCTTGGTCATGTTACTTCACAGAAAAATCTCCTCCAGAACTCATATGCTCCCTCCCTGTCACCACAGTGCTCCTTGAGTGCAGTTCTAGTCCCAAACTCGACAGTGTTAAAAACATGAACTTTCACAACATTTCCCGCTCTGGTTCTGCCCCATCTGGCCAAAGGCAAACCCTTGGGCTGACGGAGGAGACACAGCAAGGGCTGTATTCAGGAGGAGGCCTGGGTCAGAACTGGAGATCACAACGAGCTCTCAGTAAAAACCACTCCAAATGAACCCTGGAGGGAGAATTAGCAGGGAAGGAGGGATTGGAGTCTGACTCTCAAACCATCAGCAGCCTGACCCAGGTGCTTCACATGCTTCAGAAGGGTTTTTAAAAAGCCAGTTACCCTCAGGACAGGATAAAACAGCTCATCATGTGCAAGGGACCACTGCAGATTATCCTGTGTGTTACTGCGGTTTTAAAAGTTACAAAGATGTGCTTTTATTCCAACTGCAAAAGGAAGCACTCAAGGGTTAGGAAATGCCGCGTCTGTGTTTTGGCTCATTTTGTGCAGTAAATAAGAAAGACTCCTTTTGGGACAGAAAAGTACGCAACTGCGTAATTAAAAACTGAGGCCTATGCACAGATTGGCACAACTACGTCTCGAGTGAGCTTTTCCTAGGAATCCAGCACCGGGTTTATCTGTATAGATAATGTTGTTTCTTCTGTGCAGTTCCATATGCAATACTGACATGTTTTTAGAGATGAAGGGTGGTCCATCACATGGACTCTGATCTGTGTCACTGCCTAGGATGAAACTGTCTGGGAGCCACTGTGATCTTCGCAGTGTAATCTCCTTAGACTAAAGGGGAATCCTTTCAACTCCAGACAAGACTTTCCCACAGTTTCGATAAATTTTTTAAAATGTGTGTATCAGGCTGCAGTTCTTTGGGGAGGTTTGGCGTTCATGGCAGCCTCTGCCCCAGGAGCCGGGCGGGCTGCGAGAGGCGGGGCGACCCTCACGCCACGCTCAAGATGGCGGCCTGCGGCAGCCGGGCCGGGCGCCGCGCTCAAGATGGCGGCGCCGGCCGCCCCGCCTTCCC